>CATIWJ010185641.1:0-14303 GCA_949640765.1 Croton laevigatus
CAAAGAAGAAAGAAGAATGGATTGAAAAAGAAAAAAATGATGATGCAAGAAACAACTTATGTATGATTGTTCTTATAAGTTGTATGTCAAGAGATGAAGCAAGTAGAATCATCCATTGTTCTTCTCCTTACAACATGTGGAGAACCTTGGAAAATTATCATGAAGGAACGGAGCAAGTAACAGATGAGAAGAAATTGTCCGCCATATTTGAATATGAGACATTCAATAGAATAGTCAATGAAGATATCACCACTATGACTAATCGTCTACTTGCAATGGTGACAAATCTCAAGAAGCTTGGCAAACACTACACCACTCAAGAAATTAATGACAAAATCTTGAGAGCTTTGCCAAAATCATGGGATGCCGTTATGTTGTCCTTAAAGAGAAGTCATAACATTAATAAGATTAAAACGGAAGAGCTTATTGATGAACTCCTATCTTGGGAAATTACTCTTGCCAAAAGAAGTATAGCCAAGCAAGCCACTGAGGGAAATGAAAAGAAGAAAATCATCGCCCTCAAAGCAAGTGACAAAGGAAATAACTAAGTGGAAACTTCATCAACTAGTGAAGGAGAATTAAGTGATGATGAAGATGATGCTGAAGACAAAAAGAAACTGATTGCTCTCTTCACTAAGAAGTTTGATAGCTACTCTAAGTACAAAAAATTCAAGAAGAAATCAAAGGAGGAGCCAACTTGCTATGAATGTGATAAGGAAGGTCACTTGAGAAGTGATTGTCCCAAACTTGGAAGAGACAAAAGAAAGAAACACAAAGAAGCAAGAAGAGAAAGGAAAGAAAAGAAAAAATCATTTAGTGCAACTTAGAGCGATAGAGACTCTTCGAGCGATGAAGAAAAGAAAGGAGAAGTAGCAAACATTTGCTTCTTTGCTCAAGAAAGCATAAATGGTAATGAAAACTCCCCTTGCTTAGTCTCTCACCAAGAAACATCAAAAGAGGTATGCTCTACTTTAAATTCTGTTGAAAATGATATAATTGATGATAGTGATATGTCTTTTGATCAATATGATGATGAAATGGTTGATTTTTTCTTTGAGGCTAAAAATAAGTGTAAGAAATATAAACAATTAAAAAGAAAATATAGGAGCAAGTATTTGCTTATTGATGATGAAAATGCTAAGTTAAAATCAATGGTAGATGAGTTAAAATGTGAAGTAGGTAAATTGAAATGTAATATTGTTGAGTGCTCAAATGTTGTGTCTGAGAATAAGAGATTGAAATATCTCATTAGTAGCTATGAGAGAAATCAAGTAATTGATAATGCTTTCAAAAACACTAGAGGTCATAAGGATACTAGAGGTATGGGCTACACCATGGGTCAAACCTCTAAAGAAACAAAGTTTGTGTCCTCATCTCAATCTCCACAAGTTGAATCAATTGAAAAATTGGTTATTGATTGTGCAATAAATAGTAACCCTTCTACTTCCAAGGAAGTAAATGATTATTTATAGGATCTGGAAATACTGAGGAGCATGGAAATTGAAAGGATTCACGCATATGAGTGTTTTGCGGACAAATTTTCAAGTTCGATACTATTTAGTATTTGAACTGAATTTGATTTTAAATATTTATTTTAAGTAATTATTATTTTTACTGCTTTGAATAAATAATTTATTGGGCACTCAAATGTGCATTCGAGTCGTGTATAATTGTTTGTTGAATTTTTAATACCGATGTGGTAGTCGCAGATGCGATGCTACTGGCACGACAAAAGTGAAACTTGATTTTGGGTATATATTAGAATTTTGAAATGATATTTGAACTAAACAAAGCCAGTAGAGTGAATGTATTATTTGTTTGAAATGAAATAGAATTTGATTTGCGAACTGTATTTTGATAAATGACTCGTGTTTAATATATTTATTATCGAAATGTTTTCTTGAAATGAATTCGTCAACTGTCTTTAAACAATATTGTATTATATATCTGTACCAACTGAGCATAGACTTGCTCAGCAAGTTATTTTTGTAATTCGCAGATCTGCATTTAGACGAATCGGAGGAATAGCAGTTACTCGGACAGTTCCCAGAAGACATACTTTTTGGAGCAAACTTTTATTTATTATAGTTTGGCATGTCTATAAATTATAAACGGTAGCCTAGACATAGTGCTAAGTAATTGTTATGTAAAAATTATCAGTTAGCTTCTGTAACGAATAACCTATGTTAGCTGTAATGATAATGATGTGTTATTATATATTAATTAATTATGTTTAGCAGAAGTTAGTGGTTTCGTGACACCTCAATTTGTCTTATTCGTAAGGTGACTTGAGGTGTTACAGTTAATATATTCAATGGCTAAGTATAACACCCTAATTTTTAAATAGCGATTTTTAATTAAAAGGACTAATTTGAAAATAAAATTTATTTTGAGGAGTATTTTAGAAATTTTAACCCATTAGTATTTTGGTATATTTCGAATCCTCATCTCTTTAGCTTTGTTTTGATATAAAGATTGTGTATTTTGGTTGAGGAATTTTTATGTTGATTTTTCCAGCAACTGTCTGGATTGTTTTTATTAATTTCCGGCCAAAATACAGTTGATTTGTGTAAATTGAGATTGGATTTGTTTTGTAGACAATGAAACGAAGCTAATGGTGTGTTCGGATTTCAAATTTGACAAGTTTTGCAGATTCTAGCGAGCTCCGGTGACTGTTCGGCAAGATTCCAGTGACCGAAATATTCGCTCTCCAGCGGACTTTTCGACAGACCCTATACCTCATTGTTTCGACGAGCTGAACCCAAATTTGGAATCCGTTTGTCAATCCAAGGCTTCGAACTATTAAAAATGCAATTAAAGTAAACTTAATTATTTGAATTTAATTATTATTGATATTAATTTAAAATGAGGTATAAATTGAAAGTTAAGAAATTAAATATATAATAAAATTTAATATCGTAAATAATCGGAATTTGGATATATATATATATATATATATATATATTGGAATAAGGTTAAGAATAGGAATTAAGTGTAATTTAATTAAATAAAGAATTAAAGACATCTCGTTAGATAAATTAATAGAAATATAAAGTAAGAATATAATATAAACAATACCTTATGATTTTGATGAATAGACAATGATAGGATAAAAGACAGTCTGAGAGAAAAATTAAGGAGACGGAACCGGAATGCAAGGAGACCGAGGTTTGATACTTTAACTTTGAAAAGCTCTATTTTATTTTCTACATGTTATTAATATTTTTACATTAAATAATTGATTGCGTTACTTTGGTAAAATGATTTTGGTGATTTAATCATGATTTATTTTATATATATATATATATATAATCGATTGAAAATTTTATAGACCAAACCAAGTGGTGTCGGTGAAAATTAATATTTCAAAAATCAATGATTTTAAGTATTTTGTTGAAATGAAAGAATTGGTTATTATTGTTATAATTATGAATATACTTTTTAGAAATTAAGAATTTCATAAAATATAAGTTTAAATTCGGAATTTGCGATTTAATGCTAAAATATTTAAGAAATCAGACTATTTTTGAAATAATCAATAAAAGTGATATTTTTATTAAACAGTGACTTTAAGTTTAGATATTGTTATTTAAATTATATTTTTAATTCCGGAAACGAATGTTTTCAAGAATTATATATATATAAAGAAACTGAGTTTATTTTAGGAAAATTAAAATACCTAGAATAACTTAGGCAATAAATTTTATGGAATGATTTATAAATTAAAAAAAGGGATTTAGTATTGAATCTTGATAAAGAAACATTTGAATTAAGTAGATTTGTGGAAGAGAATATTTTGATGGAAAAATATAGTAAATTTCTGATAAGTGTATTTTTGATATAATTACCAAATCTATTTATGGTAAATAATACCTTGATCAAAGATACAGTATATTTTAACATGAAATATTTGAAATATCAAATTCAGTATAATTATGTTAAATATATTTTAGTAAAAGCACATCAATTTCATGATGAATAAGCTTTTGATGAAATGTGATAAATTGTCTATGCATATATTTTTGATGAAAGATACAGTGAATTTATTATGAAAATATTTTTGATGAAAAATGTTTGATTTGAAATGGATATTGTGATAGTTTTTATTTTTGGAAAATGCAGTATATATATTTCAGAATTCAATGAATGTGAGGAAATGCAGTAAAATTTATATTCAATAAATCATTCGCATATCCAGTAAGTATTTTATGCTCTACTTAGGTTAAGTTGAACTAGCGTGATAAGGGTATGATGCATCATATACTGAGTAGTACTGCGAACAACTAAATCAAATTTTGATTAGACTTTGGAAAAATACTGAACATAGCCTATGATGGGTCAGATTTCGGTAATTTGCTTTGAATAATTTGGATACGGCCGTTTAAATGAATTTAGGTTTTGATTACTCCGGCTATTGCCGCGAGATTGATTACAGTTCAACGTAGGATACTCCGGCTACGGCCTAGAGTTATCTGAGAATACAGAATTAAATATAGTAGCTTTATCCATGAGTTCACCTAATTGCCTAGTAGAGCTATCCATATTACAATTTAGAATAAAATTATTTTATTTGACTTACTTAAGATTTTATTTAAAGCAATTGATTTGGTTTATAAATGTTTTATAAAAGATGAATCATTTGACATATTCATTACTACATGTAAACCGAATTATTTATCTAGTTATTTTAATATTCTTTAATGAAGTGCATTTATATTTTGAATATTACATGTATTTTCAAATATTATTGCTTTTCAATAGTTAAAATATTTACTGAGCATAATCGCTCAGCAAGTTTGGTTAATTCTGAACTTGTAGATCTCTGAAAGATGTGAAAGAAATAGGAACTGTCAAATGGCATTAGGGCCCGAAGAACTTAGATTGGCATATACTGTGAAGTTGAAATCAGCACAAGCCAAGTTAGAATAGAAAGAAGAAAAAAAATGTACCCATATTTTGCAATTAAATTTTAGATTATGATCTATATACCATGTAATATGTAATGTGGCACAACTTGGTTCGACTAGAAATAGTCGGATTAAGGGGTGTTATACTAATATTGAACCAGGTGTCTTCCTCTCATAAATTTCCTTGATGGCCAAGCACATACTTACATTTTTAGTCTTTATCAATAACTCCCTCCTTGAGCAAAGTTTTGTAGTTAGGTCCTACCGTAGAATTTCCATTATAACTTTTTATTCGAGTGTTTTCAAAAGAAATCGTGATGCAATATTAAAAATGCTATGACCCAGTTAATCTTGAGAATTCACTCGTAAGTCTAGATATATGCAACTATTAACAACCTCTGACACTTAATTTTTATTTTACACAAATGCCCCCAAACTAGGTCCTTACTTAACCTTGCTACTGTTTTTTATTAATAATTCTTTGTATAATATTCCAAATTCAGTAATTCTTATGCCAAATGAAACTAGACATCAAAATCTACGTTATGTCAAAATTTCAAGTCAATCCCAGTTATAAATAATTTTCGGTGGTGGTTTTCGTCGGACCCTGCTGCACTGCCATAGGTAGCCTACGTGGTGACTACTAATTCGAGTATATCTCTGTCCATACAGGTCAAAATTAAGTAATTCTAATTTCTAAATTAACTAACACATAAAAGAACAACTTTTATATTTTACACTTTTAAAAACTATGTCGTCTTGTTGCCTAAAATCTAGATCGAACTCGCAAGTTCTGCTTAAGTTTAATTTTCATGTTTTCGTGAAATTCTCCGTACTCGCAATTTCGGAAATTACCGTAATTACACCATTAAGATCCATTTAGCCTCAATATTTTATATTTAACATCATTTCTACGCATCATCGAGATCTTATATAACTTTTGGAAAAATTATACTTTGGTCCCTGATTTTTTCTAAAATTTCCATTAGGTCCTGTTGGCTCTGAAGCCTATTTTTGCACTATCGGGTACGTCTATCGTCGATTCGATACTCATTATATATGTTATTTTATAATATAACTTCCCATTAGGTCACCCATCATCACTGTACTATGGCCTGAGCACATTTAACCTCGAAGGTCGCGGCCATCCACTAATGCTTTCGTCCTAATTTCGCACTTACGGTAACCCGGGCGTTACGTGTTTAATTAAATGGATCGACACAAGCCTGACCTGAAATTAAATGGGTTATGTTCAGGTTGAAAATTTCAACCCGAAAAATGACATGTTTAACTTGTTTACAAATACGACGTGCTCATATTGAGAAGATATGTCTTGCTTGTAATATATATTGTAATACCCCTTCTAAGTCCATGAATGAGTCCAGAATAAGCGTTACTTTCATGGCTTAGAGTCGATAGAACTACATTATTATTATTATTATTATTTTCAATAGTCCATTCACATATATTAAGACATCACATGCCATTACACTTCTATACCATTTCCCCTCATAGCCTCCTCCTCATCTCAATCATTCATGCACTTCAATATATCATACATACATTCCAACTAATTAGCTACTCGCTATTATATAGCATTCTAATACAATAAAACTAATACATGGTTCTAAAATAATAATTACAATATTAAACATCTATCCTAGTAGATTCATATACATGCCAAGTGTAACACCCCATCCCAACCTACGAATAAGCCGAAATGGAATGTAACGCTCCGAGATAAAGCTTCGGTTCCCCTTTCGTACTTAGCCATTTTAGTAGTAAATTTCTATGAAAATTTCACCATAGTCTTCTCAGTAATTATGACATCCTAAGTGTCGACCAGTCAAATCAAATTCAATCAAACAGATAAGAGTCAATTCCACAATACACCCAAGCTCAATTCATAATACATCATTATATCCTTTGTTCAAGTTCACATATATTACAAGGATTCTAATATCAATACTACAAAATAAACTGTTATATATGTCAAATTATAAAATATATACAAGCACATGCCTTTCTAACTTCACGTCCAAAAATCCCCTTTGATGATGTAGTGTTAGTGGCTGCTACTGCTATCTCGCTCCTGAACCTACGAGTTTGAAATACAAACTCGCTGAGCAACTCCGTGCTCAGTGGGTACTTAGACCAAAGCAAATAATTAAAGTAATAACATGCACACATAACAATTGCAAATATATTTCACAGAAACATACATATAATTAACTCATTTCTATTATCTGGTATCTTTCTCATCTTATATCATTTGTGTCATGATTTTAGCATTGACATAACAATGTAAGGCAAATTTTAATTAAACATTCCCATTGTCGATTCCTTTATCATTTTTATTTCATAGCATTTAATCAATTGGTTTCGCTCTACTGACATGGTAGAACATCATAAGATAAGGCAATGGTTCATAATTACGGTAGCCCTTTTTAGACTACCCTGAATATTCATTTCGTTACTCATCATTTTTCCAACTACCGCGGACTTTGTACCCGCTTATGGACTTTGTACCCGCAGGTGGACTTTGTACCCACCGAATAGTCATTCTCATTTCACATTATCAACTCCATAACATATATCAACATTCACAAGTGGTACCACATGTAAACCGTATGACACGTCATACCCTTATCATAAGGGTTCTGTCCCAGCCTTGTAGAGCATATCGTATATTTCTTATCATTCATATCATTTCCTCTATTCTCATCTCATCATCTCATTATCATGCATGTCTCAACTCTCATACAAATAATTCATTATTCATTTTCAATGTTTATCATAATTTCACATTCCTTTTTATCGTATCTCAATTCACTTAATCTCTTTTCTCTTTACCCATTATTTTTCCATTAAATAGGCATTCAGGTTTTAAGTAACACTTACTAGTCATGTTTACCATATAATAACAATACACAAACCTTTACAAGCATTCACATTATGTAATCATTTGTAAAATAAAACATTTCAAGCAAGGCTAAGTAAATTTTTACGTAAACAGTCCCTAGATTCAAAAGTACATATAAATTAATTTGAGCATCCAAAAATTATGAAATTTAATATGAAGTTGGTTTATTATGTAAATATTCTTTTCTAAAAATTTCAGATTTTTCTGGGCTGGTTACGTTGCCCAACACAGCCTTGAAATCGGACAGCTCTAGTTGCAATTCCGACTGATTGCAGTCCGAAAAACTCTCATTTCCTTGACCCATTTCAACTCATAAATTCCAAATAATATTTTTCCCAAACACTAGACTTACTAAAGTAAAACATATCGAAAATTCACTTGAAGATAATTTTTCTATATTTAATTAAAAATTTTGAAAGTTGACTGTTTTTCTATAGAGTTTACAGCTAAGGGCAGCCTGTACACCCTATAGTATTTTGGCCATAACACTTAAATTACACATTCAAATTGAGTACTTAAAAATGCCTTGTAAAGTTAACAAATAAGGCTACAAAAAGTTCTCCTATCACTCTTTCAAATTCATTTTTTATCAAATAGAAAAATTAAGTTAAAAGCTGGGCATTTGTTTCACCAATACAACTACCTACTTCTGGTTATATCATCTTTTAGGAATTATTCTATCTTTCAATTCTAACATGCCTCACGTCTCTATTTTCACACAGACCATGCAACACATTTCATACAATCACATATTTCAATATCATACACAAGTCACTCACACACACACACACACACACACACACACACATATATATAAATCTCAAATTGCACACAAACACTATATAACTCAACTTGAGCTCAAGTTCAAGTATCAACACTTAGCTAAAGAATTAGTATAGCGAACAAAGAATAGGTACCAAACCTTTGAGTTTCAGTTTCTTTCTTGTTCTATTTCACCTCTCTTATTTGTTTCTTGCCTTCTTCTTTGAATCCTACAAAATCACAAAACCCATCAATTATTTAAACTTAGCCGTAACCCTCAACTCCTTCCTCTCTTTGATTTTTGCCTCTTCCTTTTATTTTCATACTTATTCTCCTCTCTATTCACCACCTCTTATCCTTTTCCCCCTTTATCCATCAATTTCAAACAATTCCTTCATTCCATCCTTAATTTCCACTTTTCAAAATTCACAATCCACGCATGAAATAGAAAGAAACAACACTAAGAACAAGTTCCCTTACCTTGATTTAAGCTTTCCTTGAAGATATCTTGATCAACTTAGAAGGAAAATCTAAGGTCTTGAGGTTGAAGATGACCGACGGGGAAGAGGAAAAAAATGAGGGAAACGTGTAAAAGTAGTTCCCATCCTCTCTTTTTTTTTCTTTAATAATAATAATAATAATAATAATAACAACTAAATCACTCTAAGCCTAATAATTTGATGTTAGGCCTCACCCAATTATTGGCTCCACATTCATTAAGTTGTTACTCCTTTATTGTTAGCCCAACCAGATTTCTCAATTTAATTTCACATTTACTATCTAACGACAAATTTTTTTTTCTATTTACTCTCATGCGTCCATCGACCTATATCGGCGTACCAGATGATGACTCAGATCCCAAAGTCACCTACTCGGACCTTAGGATGTGACACCAAGTCTTTAGTACACAAAAACATAAATTATACCCCAAAAGCTTGCGTTGATTGTGCTGAGAGCAACTGGCTACGACTGGAATCTACTATACTATTCTTAAACCTACGAGTTTAGACAAAATAAACTCGTTGAGCAAATTATTGCTCAGTGGATGCTTTTAATTGAAGTTTAAAATAATATTTATTTAAAACATGTAAATTAAAGCAAAATAAAACATTTAAGAAATCATTTAATATAAACAAGTTATAAACTTAAAAGCATTTATTTGTTATCATCATTGGCTCTAGTAGCATTCGGTAAAAATCGACGATAAGAATTGAGGTTCTATGCGTATCCCGTATAGTTGTTTGTAGACTATATCATCGATACCATATCATATGTAATCTCATTCATAACAAGTATTCCTTATAGCCATTTATATACTATAACGCTAATATAGTTTTCTCATTTCATTTCATGAATCATTTCAACATCATTATTCGTATCAATCTCATTACTGCGGTTTTTAATCCTCTGATGTATTGTATCCTTATCACTAGGTTCTAACTTGAGCCACTGTGAGCTTTTAACATTCCAATCTCATTTCCAATTCATTTCATATATATCAATGTCAATGTATATATTTAACATTTCATTTAGGGATAATAAATAAAAAGTCCATATGTTTATACCTAATCTACAAAAAAACTCCCCGTCTTTTTTTTTTTTAGATAAAAATATCCCCATTTTATGCTTTTATTGACATTTTTCTCCTTCAGTCAATTTTTTCTGTTAAAATAGACCAAAATATAATTTTACGGGCCTTTTTGAAAATGATGAACAAATGAAGGACTGATTTGCAACTTTTCCATCTTCAACCTCTCGTCGGCACTATTCACCAAAACTTTCAGTCCACCGTTCTCCTTATTTCAGTGACCATTTCGGGCAAATGAGGTACCGATCGACTTCTTTTGAGATTTCTGGTTTATCTGTGGCGTTATATTTGACGGAAAATGACCGAAATTTGAGAAATCAAGGCTTGAATATTTAAACATATTTTCCGTTCCGGCTATAGATTGGCAGCAACTCCACCACCATTGAAAAGCTGAGAACGAGAGGAGTCCAAATTTGTCCTCACTTCCGTCATTCGACCACCGGAGGTCGCCGAAAAATTGGTTTGAAGTTAACTGCTATAGAAGGTGAAACACTGTTCACCGTTAACTTCAAACCGATTTTCTGATGACCTCTGGTGGTCGAATGACAGAAGTGAGGACAGATTTGAACTCCTCTCGTTCTCAGCTTTCCGATAGTGGTGGAGTTGCTGCCGATCTATAGCCGGAACGGAAAACATGTTCAAATATTCAAGCCTTGATTTCTCGAATTTCGGTCATTTTTCATCAAATATAACGCCACAGATCGACCAGAAATCTCAAAAGGAGTTGATCGGTACCTCATTTGCCAGAAACGGTCGCCAGAATAAGGAGAACGGCTGACTAAAAGTTTCGGTGAATAGTGCCGGCGAGAGGTTGAAGATGGAAAGTTTATGAATAGTCCCTCATTTCTTGAGTTTTTACAAAAAGGCCTGTAAAAATTACATTTTGGTCCTTCAACCGTTATTTTAACAGAAAAAATTGATAGAAGGAGGAAAATGTCAATAAAAACATAAGATGGGGATATTTTTATCTAAAAAAAAGACGGGGAGTTTTTTGTAGATTAGGTATAAACATAGGGGCTTTTTATCTATTATCCCTTTCATTTACCACTTTTCTATACCTTGAAGATAGGGTTTGACATTCGTGTTATTTAAACTCATTAATCATTGAAAGAAATCACTTAAAAACATATTCAAAAGTATAAATTTAGATTAGGGAAACTAACTCGGGCGAGTAGAAGGCAACTCGGGCGCGTAATTTGTCTCTAGTCAGTTTTGGCGAGTTGTTTTTTGCTACTCGGGCGAGTTGTCCCATAATTCAGTCTGCGCACTCTTTAGTATTTTGATCATAACTTTCATTTTAAAAATTCGATTGAGGTGATTCAAAATGCATTAGAACGTTAACAAACAAGGCTACAAAAAAAGTCTTCAACCATATTTTCAAAATAACAAACTTAAAAATAATTTAAAACATATGGTTAGAAGCACCAAACTTTAAATTTTTTGGCTTATTCTAAGCTTAAGCAACCTCTTTCCCTTTTTCCTTTGCCTTAGCTTCTTGATCACCTATAAATGCAACGTATTTTTTTTAGATTATATTCAAAGATCTACTCAATCTCCAACACTTACTCTTAGAGTTTCTAACATACCCTAGATCTTTACCCGTACCAATTTGATCTACTCTTATCTAGACTATTTCTAGCATGCATAATAGGAGATTTAACTAGATTTTACATAAAACCCTAATTTAATCACAAAAGAAATAAACTCTAACTTAAATCTTACCTTCCTTAAAATTTTTTGACACTATAACTTGAAGAATCTTCCCTAAATAGAGATAAGTGAGCCGGCCTTGGGTGAATATGATGTGGTAGGAGTGATGAACATAGAGAGGTTAGACGAAGATGGAAGAAAATGATAGGGAGAATAAAGGAGAGAGATGGGCGGATGGTGAGGTTAGAAAGATGGAGAGAATTCTAGAAAAGTTGAGTGGAAGAAGATATTTGTGGCTTTTATACCCATCATTAGCTTATGGGCTCATGGGTTAGTTTCGTAGTGTATGGGCTTTAGCCTATATCTAATTATTCCTCTTCTTTCCCTTTTGTCTCCCATAGGTCCAACTCACATCCCTTTCTATTCTTTCATGGCCCAACATCTTATCTAGCCTAACTCAAAACCACTTATTAACAACATATAAATTACCTTAATTCTATCCAACGCTAGCACAAATTCCGAGGTCAATTTCGACGTGTCACGGTCGAAATCCCGGGTTAGTAGGATTTACGGTGAATACCGGGACACGTGTTAAGTAATTAGTTGTATAAATTGTAAAATTTATAAATAAAATATGTTATTTTAATTTAAATTGTGACTAAATTGAAGGAAACAAAGACAAAAAGGACCAAATAGGAAAATATTGGAGCAGACAGCATTGAGGCAGAAGAAAGGACTAAAATGAAATTTTTAAGGGTATGAACGAAGAAGGACCAAAACCACAAGGACCAAAACAAAATTTTCACGCCTAGCTCACCGTAGCATCACGATTCCGTCAAGATTTGGCCGAAAATTCAACTAAGGATTGAAGAGAATTGAATGCTGAGAATTTTGGTACCAAAATCAACTGAAATCGTGTTGTGTAGCTCGAGAAACAACAAAAAAACCGAACTCGTCGATAACCAAAAAACTCAAATTGGGATTTTCAAAAATCGAGCGTAGAGCTTAAAACTAACTGCATAAATAGATTCCTGGGATCAAATAGAGTGGATTAGAGGTATCAAACGCTTCGAACTATTGCCGGAGGAGGTCGTTCCGGCCGAAATAAGCAAAAAGCTTTCGAGCCATTTTCCGGTCGATCTACGCAGCGGTCGACGGTCGACGGAGATAAAGGCATATTCGGAATCCTCGTGAAGAAAGGAAGAGTTTGGCTACCTGATCGTCGCCGGAAAATACGGGAATCGCCGGCCGCCATTGAAGCTAGCGGCTGCAACTCGTGCGTCGGGTGGAAGACGAGGGAGACGATGGTAAATTTCAAAACCGTCCCTGTATTTTCGTTAAAATTATGAAATTGACCCAAAAAGTTTTAGCCGCGTTTCAAATAAGTCCTGGAAATTATAAATTGACCCCTAAAGTATCTTTGGCTAAGCAATTGGGTCCGGCAGATTATTTAATAACCCTTAACTTTAATTTTAATTAGATTTTGGCCCTAAAACTTATAATTGGACGCAATTAGACCCTTCGAAAATTATAAATTGACCCAAGAACTTATAAAATAGTTCAATTAAGCACAACAGAAGTGTAATTTGAATTAATTAGCTAAATAAGAATATTTTAAGATTCGAAATTAATTTGTAGACTTACGAAAAATATTTAATTATTATTTATAAGACCCGAAACTGACGGGAAGCGCAAAAATTGAGAGATTACGCGTAGAAAGTTGAGGCGGACTGAATATCAGGTTTGGTACTATTTAGTACTTAAACTGAACTTGATTTTCCATTATCATTTTAAGTAATTATTATTTCTAATTGCTTTTGAGATTTAAACTACTGGGTACTCGGATGTGTGTTCGAGTCGTAAAATATTTGTAAATTGCTTTGCTACACTGACGCGGTAATTGCAGACGCAATATACCAGCGCGGTAAGAGAAAAATGATATAATTTCATGAGAAAAACTTATTGAGCATATTTGAATAATTTAATTGAATTTTAATAAATTACTGTATTGTGGTTATTGAAAGTGAAAATGATATGTTATAAATAATTGGAAAATTGTATTTGACTCTACCTGGTTAGTGGAACCTAGATATAAGAACATGTCGACATGTGGGCAAATCCTGTACAGGAGACTGCTATGAAATACACTATTGAATTAAAAAGTATCGCCGACTGTCTAAATAACTTTGCGAGATACAATCAGAAAAAGTATCGCCGACTGTCTAAATGGCTTTACGGGATACAAATATAAAAGCATTGGCGTTATAGTCTAGATGGGTATACGGAATGCAGCCCTTAATCTTATACTGAAATCCAGTATGATCAGTAGAGTAAAGTTATGTTGATATAATAATTATGCTCAGTGATTTAAATTATACTGAATTTTATTCAATGCTTTGATTTATTAAATGACCACTGTTTAATATGATTATATATGGTATAATTTTACGAAACGAATTCGTCAACTGGTTTT
>CATIWJ010185654.1:0-30344 GCA_949640765.1 Croton laevigatus
TAAAATAATTATTTTACTAATCTTAAAATTTTTAGATTCTTGGTATTAGCTTAATCTTATTAAAATAATATTCCATATGAAATTTGAATAATTTTGAATATAATGTTGTTTGAGTTCACAATTGGGATTTTCGAGCACCCCTAAAAAAAATTATTGAGTGAAATTGATAGAATATATATATATATATATATATATATATATATATATATATATATATATATATATATATATTTATTTATTTATTTAAGTTAAGAATATATTTATTTGGATGGTCAAATATTAGACTCAATTAAATTTTTGAGAGAGTATTTAAGTTTATTTAAAAAAATATATATTTAATTATTAAATAATTTATTTTAGATAGTTAAAAAAAAAAAAACTAAACGTAGTTGGTGGGTATATATTTGTATAGTTGATGACTTTGAAGGAATGAAAAAAAAAAAAAGTGGATTAGTCTATTACCTTTTCTTGCATGTGGTCAGACAACATGGAAGAAAAGGTAATTAATTTGGTTTTAATCTATTACTATTTTTTTTTTTATTATTTATGTTTGTTTTTATTAATATCAATAAAATTAATTTTTTATCAATATAAAAAAAAATAAATAATTACTAATTTTTAAAAAATTTATTTTTTTATCAATAATAATAAAAAAATAATAATAAATAATTCTAAAACTTATTATAAATAAAAATATAATCAATCAAAAAAATTTAAAAATTAAAAAAGGGGAGATAATAGTGAAAAAAAAAAAACAAAGAGATTAGGTGTCTGGAATTGGGGTATTTCTTGTGTTCTGTGCAAAGAGGAAGGGCTAGCGGGACCCACAGTGGCAGGCCCACGACTGCAGCGGCAGCATGTCCGGCTGTTGGGTGTTCTGCTCCGACGCTGAAGTGGCGAGGGATGATTGGTCCGGGTTCAGGTTCGATTGGATTAATTCGGGTAGAAGGCAGTTTTTCAGGGGCCAATTGTGAAATTTTCTAGGTACTTTTCTGTTGTTTGTGACATTCCATGTTGGGTCCTTGGGTTTTGTCAATTTTGATTTCTGCCTCCGAAATTATATTTTAATTACATTTAAGTATTATTTCAATATTTAATTAATGTATTTAAATATTAAAATTTATTTAGGATGATTAAAACAGATATTTGGTAATTGTTTTATTTAAATTAATTTATAGATGTTAAGTTGAAATTGTTATTCAATTAATTAGTGAACTAAAATTATTAGTTTAATTGTCTAGTTAATAGTTCGTAGTAAATTATAAGTAAGTTTAATTTATTTTTAAAAAAAAATTGTATGAGTTGTTTTGGTAATTATTGAAATGTTGATTAGCAAGATTAAGTGGAGCACGAATCATAATGATTTACGGTCAAGTAACCTATATAAGAGTTTGGTTAGAAAAAAAATTGCATATTATGATTTAATGTAAATTTTGTTCCGTTTATTTATTTGTTTGAATGGTATGAATTACTTAAGAGCTTAGAGGAAGAATTAAATTAGAATTTACTGATTGTTCGATATACATTACATACATATATCATGCATTATTTTTGTTGGTATTGGAGGTTAGTTAGTGGATTGTGTTCCATTGTTTTCTTTAAGCAATAATTAGGCTGGTTCTCGAGGTTAGTAGATCGGAAGGGTGATTTGGATTGTTCCGCAAATCATGTAAGTTTCATGGGTGTATTTGATTATTTGTGGTGTGCAATTTGTTAACAAATATAATTTGTGGTATGCAATGTGCTAACAAATATATAGTATATATAATAAGGCCTTCTTATATATTATTCTTTTTATTTCGTTATATATTATTCTTTCTTCACCCAAGCATGCTTGTGACTAAGAGACATAGAAATGTATATAATTGTTATATTTCTGATGAATATTTGAATTTGATAATATTTAAAGGGATGGAAGACTCTATGTCGAGGAGATTTTTTACTCTTGATTTTGATATTGATATATGTTTGTGATTAAGGCTAAAGCCTTTTTTCATTCTTATGGTTGAAATAAGGAAGGACTCTTGTTATATATATTTTGATTTTTGTGATTGAATAAGGGTGGAATTGTATTCGAGAAAATTGGTGGCCCTGACACGTTATCATGTTTGGAATTGTTTGTGTTTGATTTATTTGGTACCATTGTATTGATTTATAGATTGTTTCCCTGCCTCTCATGGACTTACTGAGCGCCTATGTAACGCTCACACCCATATAGATGATTTTGCAGGTTTCCGATATTTCGCTGCTCTGAGGCTCAAATTCTTTCTTCTTGAGCTGAGCATTCAAGTTGAGTTAGTCAGTATTGTTAGATTTCTATTCTAGTTGATTTTCGGATTATATAATTTTAGTTTGTTGGATTTTTGCATTTGTAACTTAAAAAGAAATTTTTATTTAGTGATTTTTATGTAGTTTTGCATTGTAGTTATTTATTTTTTAAAGACTTGTGTAGTTAGATATAGGTCTGATTGCACGCCGGTTATTGACCCCGAATTTGGGTCATGACATTTTTCTACATAGTCATTTTACTCATGCACATGAAGGAGGGGTTATATTTTACAACCGTGGGGCTAGAGCTCGAACTCAGGAGCACGTTTCCACTTTCGCTAATGCTTTCCACCACAACAAGACCGGCTCTTTAATTATTATGGTTCTTTAATATGTATTATTTGAAAGAATAATTCCCATTATCTCAAGATTAAAGTATTCACAATACAATAAAATCGGCATATGGCAATCTTGCGAATGAATGAGCTCCTATATGTTTAAATTGACAATTTTTCATGCTAAAAAATATAGTACTATCTATCTTTCAATGTTTTGACAAATTGTTCATAAACTATATGAAAGGTTTGACTCAATAAAACCTTGCTCGAACTTACTTAATACAAGAGAGGAGTTGAGTTCGGCTCGCATTATAATAGGTTGGAAGGCAGACTTTTGTTAATAAAATAACCACGTCAATATTAAAATCATCCTCAGTGTTTAAGAGTTTAACCAATTTCAACCCATTTTTAATTTTTAACCAAAATCATCCTTAATTTCTTACACATTAACTAATTTCATCTTAATTTTAAAAAATAAGGACTAAATTGAGAGAATCCACTTAATCAAAGGAGTAATTTGTAACTAATCCTCCTAAAATTCTAAAACTCACTACGCGTTGATGTGGATTGTTTTAAAGGGAATGATTTTCCCCAAAGCAGAAACTTAAAAAAAATTAAAGAAAAAAAAAAACCTGTTAACTTCTTCGTTATCAACGATCAACGAAATCCATTCATCACAACTGTCAGTGACCGAACATTAGAAAGCAGAACGTCGCCATTTTCGTTTGTTGCTACACCTTGTGCCACCAGCCAAATTGTCTTCTATTCAATTGTATTTCAAATTTTTAGCCAATACAATGTATAAATTGTTTTTCCAATAACATCTTTGGTTGATTTTCTGTCTAAAATTGTTCTTTGATTACTTTATCATTAGTTATTTCGTTGATTTTGTGCAAAGTGAATAGCACAATCATTTAATTATTATATCCCGCGTGATTAGACAACAAATCATTAAATTAATTGACTTGATTAAATTCCAAAATAAATTAACTCTTTCTATCGTTTTGTTCTTTTGTTGATTCTAACTGAACGAATAAAATTTTAAATTTGTTAGTACACTTGCGTTGATTAAATTTCAGATTGTTGATACTAATTGCTGAAGCGTATGTCATGAATTCAAATCCACTAGTGGAGTCCAATGTTGAGAATCCATGTCTAGCACTACATACGTGACACACTCGAAACAACAATTTCAAAATACTTGATCTTCAATGTTTACAATTAGAGTTAGTCATGGTTTGGTTTGGGCTGTTTTGGACCATGAAGCAGTGGTTCTCGTTTAGGAAATGTCAGCTATTGAACCGGACTGCGATGAGGCAATTCAATTATGAATTTTTAGCTGGCGGTTCGAAGCAGTTCACGAGTCATTGGCGGTCCCTGTACGATTATGTTTTTGACTATGGTTACAGTTCAGAAATTTCATGAATTTTGAACCAAACCACCACATGGACAATTTGATCTCGTTCACGAAGGTTCGGATTTTGTGGTGGGTTGGTTCCGGTTGAGAACAAGTGATATGAATGGTTGGTACGACGGGTTGGAAGCCGCCTTATGTCTACTTACAATTTTAAGTAGATAATTAATTGAAATACAGTCCACATGTTTTTACCTACACGCAATTAACTATATTTAGTCAACGGAATCTATTCTTTTTGTATCAAAGTTAATTAAATAAAATTTCAAGATTTAATCCTAAAATAACCATTTTGCAAAATAATAATTACTTGCTACTACCATACTATTATTGAAATAACCTTTCTGTTTCTGGAAAATTTTACCATTTTATTCAATTCATGTCTTCTTCATAATTAAACTAATTGGAACACGTATAAATCAAAATCAGAAAACTTTGCAAATTTAGGAAAAACTAATTAAAAGATTAAATCTAAAATGTTATAAAAATAAACCAAAGAGGTTTCCCACACGTTTAGTGGAAACAAAAGCAATTAATTTAAGGTTTAATTACTTTGAAACATATGTGGAAATAGTCAAAACATGAAGTAAATAACAAATTCTATCTTCAAAACAAAGCAACAAAATAAAGAAACAAGCATTTGAAGTAGGAAACATTTTTTTCTTTTAAGTACAAATTATAAATTTTATGAAAATATAAGGATTAGATTATAAGTATACTGTTAACTTGTTAATGTAAGAACAACTACTTTAACTACTAAAGCTCATCATACTTTGTAAGATTAAACTGTCTTATTTTTAAATTAAATTGACTACAAAGAAATAGAAGTAAAGATTAAGCAAAACCTACGAAGTCTTTAGAAATTTTTACTTAATTAATACTCCCTCCCTTTCTCCATAAATGTGTTCTGATTGTTATTTTAGTATCCACAAAAAAATAATTTCAGTTATATATGTTAATAAGTATTAATTGGTATTTTTTTTTAACTTTAAGTTTACAATTATCAATAATATAATTACATTACAGAATATTTTACTATAATTTAGCACATTAATTACTTTTTATGAGATTTAAATGTAATTTGGACACTTATTTATTAACCGATACATAATAATAATAATTCTATCATCAAGCTTGTAGATCAACAACTGAGGATTGTTCTAACTTTAATTAACTAAAGGTCTCTAGCTTGAGCAGTAAAATTTGATGCTGCTTACTAGATGTAGCCATGTTGAGCGTAGTGATTTGGTGGAAAATATGCCTCTTTTTATCCTAAATGACCTGTTATCAAATCAATCTCCCCTTTAATAAATTGGACCTCCCTTTTCAGTTGGACTAGTTACGTCACTAGTTATATTTATTAATTATAATTTTTGAATTGAAAAACTTGCCACTTGTCGAACTCCAATCGGTCAAAACTCTTAAAATGATAATTTTAAAACAAGTAGCGTTTAGTATTTTGCCATGTTTTAGTGGTTTAATTAGTGCATTCTTGATAAAGATTAAATCCTGAAGCTAAAAAGAAAAAATACCCATATGTTTCGAAGAGTGAAAGCAATCCAATTTTTAGTTGCGAACCACATTAACGTACAAGCAACTATCTATGAACTCATTCTTTTATCCTATCAATCCAATAAACTTTATATAAACCCACAAGAATATGCATCAAAAAATTCAAGAATCCAAAAAAATAATATACATTCTTTTTATACTTTATTGATATTTCTTCACTCTAAAACTCTCCCAAAATGTCTAAACAATCAATCCAAGATAAAACCTTTGTAGGATTTGGAAATCTAATCAAGCTTCTTCCTACAGGAACAGTGTTCATATTTCAATTTCTGAATCCTGTTTTAACCAACAATGGCCATTGTCACACTGTAAACAAGTATCTTACAGGAATTTTAATTGGGTTATGTGGGTTTTCATGTGCATTTTCATCTTTCACAGATAGTTATATTGGGACAGATGGATTGACCCATTATGGAATTGTTACTGTAAAAGGTCTTTGGCCTGCAACTAATTCTGGGTCGTTGGATTTATCTGGTTATAAGTTGAAATTTGGTGACTTTGTTCATTCTATATTATCTGTAATGGTTTTTTGCGTTCTTTCTCTTCTGGATACTAATACTGTTCACTGTTTTTACCCTTCTTTTGAATCTACTGAGAAGACTCTGCTTATGGTCTTGCCTCCAGCAATTGGTGTTGTTTCAGGTGCTGTTTTTATGCTTTTTCCTAATAATCGCCATGGAATTGGGTACCCTTCTTCTTCAAGTGATTCTTCTGCTTCGCAGAAATCCTAGTTTCTGGTTTGGATTATTGTTATAACGATTACTGTTAACTATGGATTGACATAAGTTTAAGAGTTTTCTTGTTTAATGAGAGACCTTGTTTGTAAGAAAGTTTGATTTCTTGAAAATTTGTATGATATAATGATTTGATTCAAAAAGAAGAGGAAGAAATGATGATTATTATATATATCATTCCTCTTCAATTATGTAATAATTAGTTCATGATTTGTTAATCAACAAGTAACTATATTTGTTAATTAAGTAGTAATGATGCTTTTTTATTTTTCCATGTTTATGTGAATTGTATTTATTTGCAAATTTGGTACCAAAGGCCAAAGTGCGATTCCAGGCTGTAAACAAGAAATCCTTATGGTGGTATTAAGGATTATTAGTCATAAGAAATTTAAAACCAAACCTAACTCAGATAGAACAAGTTTTGCTTGATTGCTAAGGATTTTTGGCTAAATTTGCAAACGTAAGCAACCTTAATCAGAAGAGTCCTTCAAAGAGAAATATTGGATAGCAAAAAGAAAAATAATAAACTAATTCAAGATTAATTAACTAAATATTACTACCTTTTATCATACGTTAATCACTATCAGATAAGCTTTCTGATGTAAAATATATTAGTATGATTTACAACAAATGTACTTAAAACTGCAAGATTAAGATTAGACACAATAGTTTTGAATATAATAATGTTTATCTAAAAGGGCAGCTTGGTGCACGAAACTCCCTTAGGGAAGGGTCGGTCCACTTTGGGTCAATTCTACCGTTGCGCCAAGGCACCCTTTCTATGAAGAAAATTCTAGGAATTTAACTTCCATATCCCTTTAGAAGAACAAGGATTTTTAATCGTAACAATTTTCTGCTTTTTCCTAATTGCATTCCTACTTTGATAACCTTGACTTGCTTTCACAATATCAACTTTAACAATGTGGTGATCAGAAGTACCTTTCGACGAAATGACAGAATATGATCCTGGAACATATTTATACTGCAAATCTGCAGATGACAAAATGTAATCCACTCGTGTTCCGTACTTGCATGTTCCTTGAACATCTGCTTCGCCCGAAAAATGGGTTACCATCAGGAAACTAATATGCAAACAAAGCTGATAATATAAGGTATTTGGTTGTTTACTTACTTTGGCCTTTGGCAATTATGACTACTGGTTCACATTCCCCTGCAAAATCCTTTGAATCAATGTAATCTTTTCCCTTCAGAAAATTCGTCACTTCGATCTTTGGCCTTGGTTTTCCAATGTCCTCATAATACTATAAGAAGATTTATTCAATCCGGATATAACAGAAAGATACAGAAAAGGGTATTAATAGTATTACAGAAAATTGGTCAAAAATGTTACCTTTACAATATCCATCCATCGCTCCGGCGAGTAATCGGATCCGGTCAAAGAGTTAATACCTCCGGCTAATATATGAGGAGTATTGCTTGTTTGTATTATTGTATTAATCTGCTTCATTCTCCAGTTTTCATCCAAATGGTCTAATTGTGTACAGTAAAATTCTAAATCTCCTGCCCAGGGAATAACAATTGTGGCCTTAAGCACATTCCTGCATTAAACAAAACTTAATGAAGGCTTAACCATAATCATAATCATTCATAATAATAATGAAAACGGCTTAACCATAATCATAATCATAATCATAATCATTCATAATAATAATGAAAGTTTTTGCGATAGCGATCCAACCTGAAATCTTCATCATTGGCAATTTTCTGAACCTTCCATTTCTTAATTGGCCATTTTGATAAAATAGCATTTCCATATGCTGGAGCCCAGCTTTCTGCAAAAACATATTTCATACCCAATAAATCAGCCAAATCAGATAAAGGGCTCATTCCTTTTTCTTCCTGTGCCTTAACATCTTGTAAGGCTAAAATATCAGCATCTACTTCTTTAAGAACTTCCAATATGCTTCTACTGTTCTTCATCTTATCTTCTTCTTCTCCACCTGAAAATTGGGCCAAAAAATTTGCAGGCAAACACACCGGCGACCTTAACACTACACTGTTTCTGTAATTTCTGCTAGCAATAATATTCGACGAACCCAGTTTTTCATCCTCTGTAAAGCTAAGTAATTTACTCTGAGCTAACGAAATTTCGTTATCAGGAAGATTAATTGAAACCTTTCTTTTCGAAAATGAAACCTTTTTTTGCAACTCTGGACTTGCCTGTAGGCTGCTATGCAAAGGAGACTGCTTTAGTATACTCTTGGGTTGACCTGAATTTTTTAACATTGTAAAATCTTCATGTTCATGTCCTAAAACCAGTGTTTCTTCCCCTGTCTTCGGAACTGCAGGTGCAAGAGAGAACATAGCAACATTGAACGTAGCGATCCGAATTGGTCTTGCAGAAGCAGAAGAAGAATGATGAAGCTTTCCATTTGGATTAATAGAAGAAGATTTATGGATTCCAGGTCTCCATTTGCACCTATCTTTCGGGGTTTTTCCGAACCTTCTTATAATAACTTTTGGCCTTGGAGGTCTCCATATTAGCCCCCGTAGTTTTGCCCAGAGCTGGCGGAGTTTCTTGGTCACTCTACTTAACATGTAAGATGTTAATGGAAAATGGGTTATTTCAAGAATCAAGAATCAGGATCTTTTGATCAAGGATTTTTCAGTTCTGTCTTAATTATGGTATAATTTGATGCACTGAACTCTACTTTCTGTCATTAAGTATAATAACGAGATAGACAGAAAAAGCAAGGAAGACAGGATTTATGGAGGTAAAAACAATGTAAGAATAGTGTGAAAGTAGTTAAAGAGACAAGATTACTTTCCCATTCTAACTACTCCAAAGGAGTGGGGTAGAGGTTGACAAAAACAAAAACAAGCTTAAAATTGTTGAGCTCCTTTTCCAACACACTAACTGCTACCAATCAAACTCAAAACCTTGCTTCATTTTATCTATTTGGAGCCCACCATGTGTTTAAGGAATCAAACATCCCAAAATAATATCAAAAATAGCTTTATCACCGTAAATCAACTGTTGTGATGTGTCAATCAACTGAAATTATTCTAGCAAAATCAAAAGTATCTCGAGTTTGATCTGTCACAGTTCGAGTTCGTATCAGTCATCATCTATAGTTTGGTGAACGATTATATTATAATTAAAGGTAAATTTACTGCCATGCGTGTCCATCAACTGGAGTTATTCTAGCTTAATTAAAAAGTATCTCAAGTTTGAACTGTCATAGTTCGAGTTCAGATTAGTCATCGTCTATAGTTTGGTGACCAAATACCGGATGATTATATTATAATTTAAGAAAATCAGCATTGCGTACCAAACTACCAATACAACTGGAATAAATTTTCTCTGGTAGGTTTGGGTCTGACATAATAAGCTAAAAAAATTATACCTATAATGTTTGACCAACAATGTAAAGATTAAGCAATAATGCATGACTATGTTGACTAAGAAGCAGTCATGCGTATTATAATAGTATTTATATTTGGTAAAGCTGCTTTCTTTTCAAGAGTATTTTTGTTCTTAGTGGGAAAAAATGAAATGCCAACCATAATTCCACCATTTTCAAATGCTCAACAGATGGAGACTGTGACAGCATTTTGGGTCTGATATTATACACTTTCACGCGTCCATTATGCAAAATATTTATTGTACTATCTTTCCAATTCCTGTTACGAAAGGGAAGCTGAAAACAGTGCCGTTTTGAACAAGCTAAATGAATATTTATGAGTTGAATTATTGCTTTCATAACAAAAGAAAATAAATGGCCCAAGAGACGCAGGTTCGAAGCTCGGTAGAGTCAACAAGTAGAAAAAAACTCTCCTTCTCTTTGGGTGCGTGAGTTGTGTGCGCGCGTGTATACCTATGTCAAAAAAAAAAAAAAAAAAAAAAAGAAAATAAATATATAAAATGAAAAATGAGCAATAATCATCTATAGCTATTTTTAATACTCTTTGTTTGTATGATGCTTCGCATACCATTCAAACGACGGTGCTCGAGCAAGTATTTCAGGACAATAACTACAATTAATGGTCTTCAACTTGAACGTTAGCATGCAGGCATTCAAACATTCAATTTAAAAACCGAGCATTGCCTAGAAATGTTTCTAACTCACAGATCTTAAATGGATAATAGGCCTTTCATCTGTACTAATAGCTGGTGCCTGAGGCACACACTCACTGATGCTTTGCAACAGCTGAGGAGCAAATATCCTCCCTGACCTTGTGCCTCTTGTAGGATGACGATGTGTCCTGTAAGGTTTGACAGAATGATATTTCTGAGTTGGATCACTCATCATTAAATAATGTATCCAGAATGTTTGAAGCAGAATCTCCGTTTCTTGATTCATCAAAGAATCCGTTGGCATGTTCTTTTCTAGATTTTCGCTCTTCAGCAATGGTTTCTGCTGTTTCTGTGCAGTACTTCCCCTGTTTTGCAGGTCTGTCAGCCACAATAAACTTATTTCCGTCACGAATTCTCTCAGAAAAGCCTGCCCAAACTGGAAAAGAAAAACTGACAAGTTACTCGATCCATATTTTAATTTAGTTTCTCAGCTATGTCCAATTGAAACAAAGCAGAAATAATGCAAGGAACTGAATATATAAAATTATGAAAAAGGGAAGCTCAAATGCAGATGTGAATAAATGGATACGCACATACATTATCAATTTATCATAAAATTGTAAGGTAAAAGAAAACTGCTATAGCAGAAGGAAAACTTTCTGAAATTGCTATATCTGGATCACAAATGTTAAATCACAAGAATCGTTCAATGCGAATGAATTGCTAATATGGTTATCTTTTCAGTGGATTGAATATTACCTTTGGTTGCATCAACACCAAATACATTTGCAAGAAGTTTAGGCAGTCATTGGCATTAATACTTTTAAAATTCGTGTCTGAGTTACTTCTTCAGAGAATAAAAGTTAAATCTAGCTTGGAGAAGCAGTTAAAAGAGATGATGCGAAGGCAAATAATTTACAGATTGCCCTAATTAAAATGGGATTGAAGTTGGTCGAATCAGTCTTTTAACAAGCAAGATGGCAGAAACTCTTGAGATGGCTGTGGCTTTAGCTCACTGTTGAGAATCGTTTGGAGTTTGGATTCTGTATGTGTATTCTATACTGTAACATAGCATCTTTGTCTCTGGACATAAAAATTTCAATGGCTAAGCCATTTCTATTTGATGAAATGAGATTGTTATGATGACATGATGATAAAATGTTGATGAACTGAACTAATATGATATTATTTTTTATGATACGTTACAAATAAAAGAAATGTTTCGTAGGGCCTGAGGCATCAATGTTTTGACCTTGTAGGGGCCAAGTCTAAGCTAATTACAATTCTTGCGAGCTTTATGGTGGCCTAGGTCCTAGTACCAGCCATGGCCCTGGAAACAGATAGAGACATATACTAGTTTCTTCCTTATTCAACGGAGTAGTTAGCTCTCGAATGCAAAATGACACAAGGCAAATATGCACGTTAAAGAACAAAGAAATCCAATTAGCACTGACAACGACTGCGTTTTTCTTTCACCGAAAGAAACAATTCGGAAACGTAATTAAGGATTATTGTAGGAAACCCAATTTCATAAGTCGATTGACAACTGTCATACAAAAGATCATACAGAATTAAACCATAATTCAATAAATGAGCTCTAAATGAAACAATAAGTTAGATGATTACCTCCAAAATGATGTAAAACAATGGAAGCTGCTATAGTAACATTTAATGAAGCTGTGCCACACCCATATTGTGGGATATAAACAAAAAAGTCACAAATCTCACATTCTTTAGCAGACAGTCCTGTTCCCTGAAACAGAATAAAATAAAAAATCATTCAACGAAAAACATGCTTGCTTGGCTGCGATAAACTACCAGCAGTATATAGTTAGAAATTGTTTAAAGCAATGAACTTTCAGATATGCATTTAAAAATTATTGTAAATATTGAGAAGTAAATGAAGTTAATATGAAATCATCAATGGAGATCAAAATGAATCACCTCATTGCCAAGAAGGAAAGCTGTGCTTTTCTTAAAAGGATGCTCATTTACAGGCAAAGCACCGTCAGCAATCTCCACACCACATATATCACAATCCTTTTCCTGCAGATAGCACAATATGATTATATTTCCAACTAGAAAATCCAAATTAAACTTTAGAAACTGAAGATGGCAGAATATAGGAGTTAAAAGTAACCTTCAGGAAATTGCGGGCATCGAGTAAAGAGTAGAAGTGGCGGAATCGGACGTGAGAGGAGGAACCATGGCTACCAAAGGCATTGAAGTCCCTGCGGCCGACAAGTATCAACTCCGTCACGCCAAATGCGGTGGCGCTTCGCGCAAGTGTGCCGACGTTGTGCCTCTTTGCTATGTTGTGTACAACTACATAACTTTCAATCACCATTGTTTTCTTTTCTTTTCTTTTTCGATTGAGGTTTTGCGGATTTTGTTCTTCTTTTTTTTCGAAACTCAATTTAGGGTTTCTCTGCTGAGTAGATAGGAAGGAGACGGGCAATTGATTTGAAACCTGAGACGGCGCCGTATTGTAATACCTAGGCAATATAAAGTTATCAAATGTCGGACAGTTCTTCTTTATTTGACCCAGGCCGGCTACGACAAGTCGTTTACCTACCCCAATATACCATTTCATATTAGGAGGCGTTTGGTGGTGGGTAATCAGAAAAGAGAAATGATTTTCATTATCTTTTTTTTAGTATTGGTTTTTCCTCCAACTCTCTCAAATTGATTCCCCACACCACCTAGGGAATTTAATTCTCATTCCCTCTTTCTTCATCTTCTCATGCATAATAATAATAAATAATAATAATATTAATAAATAGTAATAATAAATACATAAATAATAATAATAATAATAATAAATATACAAATAATAATAATAATTTTGATTTTAAATAATAATAATTCTGATTTTGATTTTCTGCTTTAAACCAAACAGTTACAAAAGGAATCAAGGACAAACCATTCCGTTTCTAGATCATAACCAAACAGGGAAATGTATTTCAATTCCCTGTTTCCTTTCTCATTGTTTCCCTTTTCTGATTCTATTCCGTTTTTACTGTGTGAACCAAACGCCTCCTTAGTTCTACTTTTCATTTTAGTTCTACCAGTAGAACTAATATGAATAAGGATAGACATGTTCATTGTTGTTTTAATTAAATAAATAAAACACTCAGATAATGATATTGTTTATTTGTGTTTAAGATATTGCATTACAATGTAACAAATTTTGTCTCGGTTCAAGAAATATTAAGAATAGCACCAACGAGATTCGAGACAAGACCAATTAACCTTTTGCATTACAAGCATTTGTTTGTTGTACAGCAGCCACATTTACATGTAAATTATTATTTACTGTGTAATAATAAATAGAAGAATCACCACCAATAGAAGCTTCCAGCTTTCTCTATTCAGATCTAGAAAGCCCTGATCTCTTTTTTTCCCATGCATAAGGAGTAAGTCAAATCTTTATTTACAGTATCACTGCAGCTTATTATTAATAATTTAGTATTACTTTTGCCTTTCTTAAAGAGATATTTTTAGCTTTGGTGGTGGTGTTGTTATATTAGGTATACATATGAAACAAGTAAATTTTATTTACAACTTATAGGAGGGGGGTGACATTGTGATGCAGTGCAGCCGCAGCTCCTGAATTTTCTGTTAGACAGCAACCTGTGCTGCTGCTAGCCTTGCAATAGGAACCCTGTTGAGAAGTGGATTGTGTAAGGATAAAAAAGAATGAAAACTATATAAACAGTTGCAAGTTTTGTTATAAATGGATGGAACGACACGAAATTCCAAACCTGAATGGAGAACATGAAACATAATCCAGTCCTGCCTCTGCAAAGAATGCAACAGATGAAGGCTCTCCACCATGCTCTCCACATATTCCAACCTAGGCATCATTATCCATTATCATTTCAGGATATATATAATTTAAATTTGTAAGGTGTAATATTAGTAATGACTGATTAATCAAGATCCAAGATGTAGTAATAAGAACCGGCAATCATAAAGTTCAGTTCCTTCCACATTAATTAATAAAACTTGGGAAACGTTTGGTAATGCCCTAATGCAATATAATCACCTTCAAGCTAGGCCTAGCTGTGCGACCCTTTTCTGTGGCAAGCTTGATGAGTTGGCCTACACCTTTCTGGTCAAGCACCTATCAGGAAGACAATTTGAAGGTTTATAATAAAGTAAACAGGAATAGTTTTTCTCCAATCGGTTACATGAATTTTCTTAATTGCAAACTAGAAATCTCTCTTGAAAGATAATTATAATTTGCAATTAGCAAAAAACACAACTGACCTCAAAGGGATCACTTTGCAAGATGCCTTTGGATATATAAATAGGGAGAAACTTCCCAACATCATCTCTACTATACCCAAATGTCATTTGTGTGAGATCATTGGTCCCAAAGGAAAAGAACTCTGCTACTTTCGCAATCTGTCATTATTATTGAAAGACATAAGATAACAAAACCAATACAGAAATATGGTTGTCTTGTAAAATCAAAATTAACGACCATGGGAACAATTCAGTTGAGATACCTCATCTGCAACCAGAGCAGCTCTAGGAATCTCAATCATGGTCCCCACCTTATAGTTCAAGGTGACTCCCAGCTCAGAGAACACTTTATTTGCAACATTGTGAATTAAAGTCACTTGGTGTCCTAATTCCTGATGATATGTCAAATGTTATGGAAATCATAGTTTATATATAGAAGACGCAGGGGAAGGGTAGTGGGAGGAAATAATAAAG
The DNA here is from genome assembly GCA_949640765.1 of Croton laevigatus. NCBI lineage: Eukaryota > Viridiplantae > Streptophyta > Magnoliopsida > Malpighiales > Euphorbiaceae > Croton > Croton laevigatus. Next base: position 15,091 of record CATIWJ010185654.1, read on the forward strand.
TCATGCCTGTGGTGTTCCAACAAGAGGAACCATTATCTCAGGAAGAACTGTAATACCCTGGTTGCTCATTGAGACTGCAGCCTGAAATATTGCACGGGCTTGCATTTCAGTGAGTTCTGGATATGATATTCCTAGCCTGGAGTTCAAAACAACACTGCAATTACTAACAATTAAATGAGAATATATACATTAGTCAAAGTTTTGAGATACATGTTGCAGACAGATGTTTTAAGATGTATCCGTATTCTGAAGCATGGAAAATAACTTAATATGGAGATGCATTCATTCTCATCATCTCATGTGTCATGCGGGTATGCACAATGGGGAACCCTGTATTTTAAATTTTCACACCATAAATTCATCTGCTTGACTGATTTTAGTTCATGAACATATATATATCTGGGAAATATTAGTTTAAGAAAAGTCCAAGGGAAAAAATATCAAACCTGCAGCCTCTGAAACCAAGCATAGGATTAACTTCTGATAATTTCTCAATTCTTGAGAAAACTTCATCTTCAGACATGCCTGTCTCACTAGTTAATTCACCAACAATTTGCTCAATGTCGCCTTCTGGCAGAAATTCATGAAGTGGAGGGTCCAGTAGCCGTATTGTTACTGGAAGGCCTGAAATGAATGCCAGAGGATAATCTTAAACGTGTGATCCAATCTCCAAGCTATCATTCAAAGAGGAAAAATAGGGCTCTTATGCAATTGTAGAAAGTACCATCCATAGCTCGAAAAATTCCCTCAAAATCTGATCTTTGATAAGGTAGTAACAAGTCAAGTGCTGCTTTCCTTTGCTCCGTTGTAACTGCCATTATCATCTTCCTCACAGCTTTTATCCTCTCATCTGAAGCAAAGAACTGAAACAGCCAAACAGAGAATTGAAAATTAACCAATAAACTTGAATCGAGTGTATCAGAACAGAAAGCTGAGCATGAAGTTCTGAAATGTTTAGGGAAGATGCATAAGCAATATCTTGAGAGGATTATTTGACTCTTTTAGAATTCTGTCCATAGCACAATAAATAACTTAACTCCATGGGACTTTTCATCAACTCTAAGAGAGAGTTTGATAAGACAATAAGTGATTCTAATTTGTATAATTACAATTTCATTTATTTGCCAAAGATGTGAATTTCTCTTGTTCTAATTTTCTTGATATGCTGGGCTGGTCAAGGAGATGATGTGTGGAACAATAATTACCATATGTTCTGTCCTACAAAGTCCTATCCCTTGTGCACCATTATTTCGAGCTGTTAGGGCATCATCCGGGGTATCAGCATTTGCCATAACCTGTTACAGCATGCTGCAAAATTAGTGAGGCATTCCAAATTTGACTGATATTAATACTTGAGATGATTCAAATTAACAATACTATTATACTACTTCCAAGCAGATTTGGAGGGGCAATACAGTACCTTGATGCGTCTTACTTCATCAGCCCAAGACATAAATGTCTCTAAATCACCACTCAGAGCTGGAGGAGATAGCGGTTGTTTTCCCAGTATCACTTCACCTGTAGACCCATTGAGTGATATCCATTCTCCTTCATTAATGATCATGTCCCCAACTACAAGAACCTGCATTATCAAATCAATGATGTTAAATCTTGTACAATATATTCTTTGTTGATCTGATTGTTTTATGCGGCAATGAAGAACAAAAATTTCACCTTCTCTGAATCATTAACACGAATTTCAGAACAGCCAGAAACACAACATTTTCCCCAGCCACGTGCTACAACAGCAGCATGGGATGTCATTCCACCTCGAGCAGTCAATATACCAGCAGCTGCATGCATACCCCCGACGTCCTCTGGGCTTGTTTCTGTCCTGACCTTTAATCATGCAGAATAATGATTTTCCTTGTCCATTTATTTTAGCATTAAGGATAAGCAATCAAAATGGATTGGTTCACATTTGCCTGACATTGCAGGGACTATATCTTTTATCAACCTAAACCATAATAACACTGCAAGGAAATTGAACATACCAAAATGGCACTTTTCCCCTGTGCATGCCATGCTTCTGCATCATCCGCACTAAACACTACCTGCCCCACTGCTGCCCCTGGAGATGCAGGCAAGCCCGTGGCTATCACTTTGTCTTTGTAAGCAGATGGATCCTCAAACTAGCCAAACAAATTTCTTATCACTTACGTTAAAACTCCAACTTGTAAAGGCCATCAGAAATAAGATGTTATCACAAATAAATGTGTACCTGGGGATGAAGCAGTTGATCGAGGTGCTGTGGCTCCACCATCTTGACTACAGAGCGACTATCAACAAGTCCTTCATTAACCATGTCAACTGCTATCTTCACTGCACCTTTACCAGTACGCTTTCCTGATCGGCATTGCAACATCCACAACCTATTATCTTGAACTGTGAACTCAATGTCCTGTATATACCAGAGATGAACTCACTTATTTTTAAACATATTGTAAAAAATCTCTCGTTCCTTGTAAAATAATAAAGATGTAATTAACTGTTTGACCTAAATAATTATGATATAGGTGACTAAATGATCACTTGATCACATCATACTTAGATGTGAACGAGAACTTTTACCATCATATCTTTATAATGGCACTCTAGAATTTCACAATTCTCCACAAGCTCCTTGTAAGCTTCAGGCATACAATTTTTCATTGTATTCAGGTCTTCAGGAGTTCTAATTCCAGCAACAACATCCTCTCCCTATTCAGAACTATCCATCCATCAGCTGAATTCTCAAAAAATTAAGAAAGATCCTATACTATAAAGCCAACTTCATTTAGTATTTGGATGCATATATTTAGATATGGAGCACTAATGTGTATAACCTGAGCATTGATCAGAAACTCGCCATAGAGCTTCTTTTCTCCAGTGCTTGGATTTCTAGTGAACAGAACACCTGTACCTGAAGTATTTCCCATATTACCGAATACCATACATTGAATGTTTACTGCTGTTCCTTTCAAACCAGTAATTTGATTGATGCTTCGATATTTATTAGCCCTGGGGCTGTCCCAAGAATCAAAAACTGCTTTAACAGATAATTGTAGTTGCTTTTTTGGATCTGCAGAGTCCAAATTGACGAGCACTGGTTTAAAATTTGTTGCATCCATATTAAAATGACAATGCGAATGTTATTGAAAGTGTACTTACCTGAAGGAAACTCTTCACCAGTAACTTGTACATAAACTTTCTTATATTCCTCTACCAGCGATTTGAGATCAGCTGCTGTTAGATCAGAATCAAGATTGACCCCTTTTGCATTCTTCATCTGTTCCAACTTCTCTTCAAATGATGAGTGTGGAATTCCCATAACCTTCAATAAGCAAAAACAAGAAATTTTTATTCAAATTATAATGAAATGGAGTAAATAGTATACAGAATACAATGTTGTGATTACTGCTAACAATAGACACTTACAACATTTCCAAACATGTCTAGAAAACGCCTGTACGAGTCATAACCAAAACGCTCTCCACTTTTTGCACTCAAACCAGCAGCCACTTCATCATTTAGTCCAAGATTAAGAACTGTGTCCATCATGCCAGGCATTGAAACCTTAAAAGTAGCGGAATTTTTATGAGTAGATAGATTAATATAAACAATCTGAAACTGAATACATTGATCATGCTTTCATGAGATATAGGCCTCATTTTCCCAAATTCTTACTGCTGCACCAGAGCGAACAGAGAGGAGGAGAGGTTTGGACGGATCACCAAGATTAGCTCCCATGTCTTCCTCTACAGTTTTCAAGCCTTCCATTATCTCCTCCCACAATCCTTCTGGCAGCTTTTTCCCACACTGCTGATATTCTTGGCATGCTTCTGTTGATATGGTGAGGCCAGGCGGCACTGATAATCCAATGCTTGCCATCTCTGCCAAGTTTGCTCCTTTCCCTCCCAACTACAATAAGCACAAGCACATCTCCACGTAAGTGAATCAAAGAACTTGCTGTTTGGATTGCTTATCTATATTATATAACCCAAAATTACAAAACATTCAATGAATTGGATTGGACACTAAAATCAAATACAAATAATTTCCTTAACTCTAAATTTCCAATAATAAGCATCAATTATTACTTAATTTGAAAATAAAAACAAAATACAAAGACTAATTACCAGGGACTTCATGCTCTTGTTGCCTTCACTTCTTCCTTTACCAAAAGTGTATACTCGCTGCATCCAATATTTTGAAATTTAAAGCTCAATCAAATCAAATTAGTAGAACTAATTAAAAAATTTTCAGTAAAAATTATTTCAAAAACTATTCAAGTTATATTTTCAAATCCTTGATATCAGCTTAGCTGTCCTTACTCCTTACTTATGGTTGCTTGTAGATTACTTCTCTTTCTCCAACTTTAGCCTAATCCTACCTTTTTGGTAGTCGGTGCAGTCGAGTCCGATACCGGACTGAGAACTTGTGCTCGGATTCTGCCGCACAACGACGGAGCATATCTCTTGGAAGAGAAGGTATGAGAATTCCGGCTAAAACGTAGAATTGAACTGTCTTTTTCTCGAAAAGGAATATCAGTCTGATCAACATACTTGCCTCTGAATAAACTCTGCTGATTACAGAAATCTGGTGCAGTTCTTATAATCATTCCTTTCAATATCGACGACATTTTCCCTCTTTTGAATCAATGATCCCGTTACTCTCTCTGTATATTATTGGCCGAGAGCAGAGCAGCTTGGGGGAAAAAAATGGCGGTTATATTTTTTTTAATTTTTTGATGAGTGGACATGAAATTACGATTATAGAAGTTTCATTCTGTAGCTTTGACCCTCTGTGCAACTTGACCGGCTGATTTTATTGTACGAGTGATACGTGGCGTCTAATGAGATTGCACGTCACAAACTTTTGGGAACGGTGGCTGTCATCCAACAATTCCCTGGTGAGAAGGATAAAATAAAAACAAATTTTCGTGGCACACAAATTAATAAGACTCGTCACAATTTTTTTTCTGGAAAAATTGCAAATTCTTTTAACTAAAAAGTATATAAATACAAATATTGTTTCGTCTCAATTCAATTTATGTCATTTTCATACCCTCGAAAAAAAAATTATATCATTTTCATGAATAATTGTCTTCTCTAATTTACAAATTTTAAATATAATTTGTATTTTTATAACATAATATTTAAAATACAAATAATATAGATTAATTACTTTCAACCGATTGAGAAAGTTACAAACCAGACATTTATTTATAAACAGTATTTTATAAAGATGTATATTTTAACAAATTGATAGACAAAATTATTTGAGATTAATGGGATGTTATGTTAATTTATATTAATTTTGTTTTTAGATGTGATTTTTAAGAAAAGAAATGCTCATCCAATAAAAAGAAATAAACATTGTAGTAAAACAAAAAAAACAAAACAAAACAAAGTCATTTTCGAATATAAGAAACAAAAAATTTGGACCCCAAGAGTTAGGAAGTTTTTTGGGTTCTTCACTAAGAGCAAATTCTCTAAAAACTTCATGTTATTGGGTATTTTTGCTTAAAGATAAGCTGTGAGCATACTTTACTCCTATTTGTTTCCCACTACCTCAATAATCACTTATTTTTTAATTAAATTAAATCTAACTATTAAATCAAAAGCATTTTAGTCTTTTATAATTTTTCACTCACTCAAAATTTATCATTTTAAAAAAAAAATTCTGTATAAATGAAATGCAAAAAAAAAAAAAAAAACTTTACCTATATAAATGAAAGGGAAAGAATATTTTAATTAAAATTTTAAAAATTTTGTTTAACGATTTAATTATAAAATGTGATGCAGCTTAAGGATGGGAAAAAAGGCTGATCCTTTAGCCTAAGGTAATGTGGCCTTGCTCAAATACCTTGAATTACAGTTCAAATCTTCACGCAATCCCCCTTCCCTTTATCTATGGAAAGAAAAAGATGCGAAAAAAGGATTGGAAAATGTGGGGCCAGTATTGCAGCCATGGAATATTCTATGAATCAAAGAAATAGTGCCACGTGGATCAATCTTGGACAGGATATTGGAAATGCAATCCTGCTCTCTCCTTTCTTATCTGACACTGAGTGCAACTTCGCACACATCAGATCATAATAATTGATTTAGAATACTGTGTTTGGCATTATTTATTTTATTTGATTTGAGAAGCATTTAGCTATTGAAAAATAGCTAAGCTATTTTATAAGTTGTTACCCAACAGCATTGATAAAATTAATTATTTTACAAATTAAATATTTTACTAAATAAAAAGATAACATTTCTTTTTATAAAAAGTAATTTGAGCATGGAAAAAAAAAAGGTAAAAATTTAAAGCTACCAATAATCCATTTCTAATGTAGTAAAGAAATTAAGGGAAGCTCTCATACGCACTAAAAAGAATGAAAGAAAGCCTTGCATTAACCTTGCACTGTAAAATTGTCTCTTAAAAATATGATGCAACTTCAAATGCATTATTCCAACTCAAATATGAATCCCACAACAACATTATTTTAGAGCACTCTCAACCCTTGCCCCAACCGCATAAATAAATAAAATTAAGGTTAAGGGCCGGAATAAACTACAGGAATACGCCTTTGTATAGGACCCCTACAAGAAGGACAATCCTTCATTCCTTGTTTCTCATGCAGCTCATTGCATGTTGTACATACCACCTGGTGAGCACAAGGTAGAAAAACCACTGACATCTCTTCCGAAAGGCACATCACGCATTCTCGTTCTCTTTTCACCCCTCCTATGGTGGAGTAGTCATGGAAGTTCGCCACCATTTCTGAGAATTGAGCTAATAACTCTTTCTGGGCAGGAGTGTTATTATTATGTTTGTTGTCGGTTGCCTTTCTCGCATAGCTTTCATTGATGCCTCTTCGTAATGCTGCAATTTTTGATGAATCTGTCTTCAGTCTCAACTGGGAGATTTCTTTTTCAAGCTTCTGAATGTCCTCTTTGTATTTCTGCAGATTTGTTTCTGCTTTCAATTTTATCATGTCTTCTTTAGATTTAGTTGATGTCTCGATTTGTTCTCTTTCTTTTCTAATTGAATTGGCTTGCTGAATAAGTTCTTCTTTCCCCTTCTCTTCTACTCGCCATCTCGCCTGTATTTTTTTTTTCATTGTTCATCGAAGAATGAAACCAATAACAGAAGTTATTATATTTATATCTAAACCAATATGCCATATGTTTCCTGAAGAATCAAAATTTTGCTTAATGGATGAGGTAATCGAGCCAAAATATAGACAAAAGTCCAAAATGTTTTTAGAAAATGATAACGTCAAAAATAAATTGGAATATATTAAACATGACGACACATATCTATATGCCAATTTGAATATGAACACCTCAAAGTTTAATCATGGGTTAGGAGAACTGGCAGAAAGTAAACAATGCAACTACAGAAACACTATGACCAACAAAATTTGATTAGGACATGTAATTGCACAATTTTTTCAGGCAGAAAAAAAAATGGAAGGGGGAGACTTATTTGAAAATAATACTTAGAAATCAAGGTGTAACTGCTTTTACATCACCTCTGTACGAACACATGCAATTATTTGGATATTATGAGACAACAGACAACCTTTACAGCATATATATTTGTGGATTCATGATTGCCTCCCCATGTATGCTTACCATTTCAATTTGAGCCCATCACTTTGGCAGAATTTATGTATATCCTGTGCAAGTGTCCGACATGATAACTGCGTGTAATACATGGCATGTGGAGAGAGATAACGAAGTTTGATTTAAAATCACCAACTAATACACGAGGAATTCACCTAATTGGACAGGGTTCACCATTCTACCTTTAAATCAGTAACACAGCCTCTATTTCACTGCCCAACTCATTCAGTGATTGGCACAATCAATCCATGTTTAACTGTTTATGCAATGTTAAAAATGAAGTGAATGCAACTGATATTCAAACAAATCCTGGATATAACCTAAGAAGAGAGACGGGGCAGAACAAATTTGGTATTAATTGCTCAGAAGCATACCTCAAGTTGTTCCAGTAATTGTTTAGCATGCTCTAAGTCCTGCTGTAGCTGCAAAACCTTGCGTTTTTCAGTTGCAAGTTCTTCCTGGATAAGTGCTTTTTCCTTCTCCCATGACTGAAACTTCATCAAAGTCTTCTTTTCCTTCTTTGATACTTCCTGACAGCTTGCAGCTGACTCTACCGCACGCAGTTTAGCAGCCTCCATCTCTTGTCTCAGTGCAGCATTCTCAACCTCAAGCCTACGAACAGCAGAATTAGCTCTCTCAACCTGCCCACTAGCTTTGCACAATGCATTTTCCATCTCTGTGAGTTTCTTCATGGTGTTCTCCTCTAGAGTTTGTTTCTCCTTCTTAAGCCGTTCAACTTCTTCTTTCTCTTGCCTGAGCGACTTAAGTTCAGCCTTATCCTTAGTTAGCCTTCGAGCAGCCTGCATAACTTTCTGGTTTGCCCACTCTGTCCATTCTTGGAGCTGATTTTGTAGCTCCCGCACCCTGGGAACAAGCTTCACAATCATTTCATCTTTTTTATCCCTAGGAACCCATTGAGCCAGAGATTTATCATACGGTATCCCAGCATAATCACAATTAGATGCCTCAGCATTACTATTACTAGTGGGCGAAATGGAGTTGCTTTTTGCTGGCAATGATAGTGAGAGCTCGGTATCAGTAGCAGATACTGCAGGTGGAGTGTCGAGTACAGGTAATGCAGGTGCAGTGTTCAATGGGGATGACGTAGATGGACTATTGGTCTTGGGTAAAGAAGAGGTTGTATTAGAAGCTTCTAAATTAAATGACTCTGAGTGAGAGGGTCCTGGATTGCTAGATAAATTCTGGCTTCCATTATCTTGAGGTACATCAACTCCCATTACCTTACTCAATCTTAAAGAAGCATTCTTTATATTAACAGCAGAGTCTGAAACAGATTTTAATTTCTTATCCAAAATTAAGCCACCAAAACCACTCAATTTTCCTGTTCTCGACCCTTTAGGCCCGTATGTTCGGTAGCCCTTCTCCAAATGAAGCGATTTCTGCCGAAATATATACTCTCTCTTGCCACTATTAGAATGGACCTTTCTAGAGACTATAAACTTTTCTTCCAATACAGGAGATTGAGATGTTCCTGCAATGTTGAAAGATTTATCTGCTGGATCAAAGGTAGAATTTAGTCCTTCTTTCTCTGAGACCAATCCACTAAGAACCCCGGGGTTCTTCGGTTTTGGCATGTTGGGAACTCCTATAGTATTTTTGGGTGCCTCAGAATGAGAACTATGTGAACAAGAAACCGGAGGCTCTGATTTACTTGGATTTGGTAGACTTGATTCAGGACATTTGGCTTCTGCTTTCATCGGGGATTGCATGGGAACAGAAGAAATTCCATTTGATGCCCCCTCAGAAGAAAACACGGTAAAGGGATCACCATCCATTGCACAAGCATGAGAAACATTCATGTCACAAATTAATAAGCACCACATAGCATCCCCAGTGCTGAAGAAAGGTCTAACTTCTCGGAGAACACAAACCAATTCTGCCAATATATACTTCTCCAGCTGCTGTAAATCCTCAAAACAGTGTTCCCTTGAAGGATCAATTTCTTGTCCATTCCTAAGAAATGCTAAAGTATTATCAACAATATTTGACATTGTGTCTTTACAACCATAACAAAGGCCAGACCTCAAAACAGCCTTTGTAGCAACTTCTTCTGTATAACCACAAGCAACAATTTTTTTAATGGCACTCTTAAAGATTGCATCCAAATTGCTTAACACAAGTTCTTCAAGTTGGGTTTCTGTAAGATCACTCCATTCAGCATCATGGGATTCTTTTGATTCTAATTCACCTCTAGTCTGGCTTGTTCCAACCTCAGATGATCCAATGGCGCTTGACAATCCAAGGTCAAGCTTCAATCCGTCAGAATGGTCTTGACTAACACCACACATATCACATACGCTAGAAGGGCCATGAACTGGGGTAGCTTCAAATTTCTCAGCGGAAAATTCATAACCTGAGCATTCATTCTGAGGGGAAGGCATAATCTTAGTGGGATCACTCAAAGGAGGATCAGCTCTGAATTTTCTCTTATTTCTGCTCCCTTTTTCTTGAAGGGATACCAATGATGTCACTTGACTGCTACTACTAGTAGTTTTCCCAACCGTTGGTGCCATTTTTCACCTGCAAAAATTTGATTATCTTTCAATTGAATAGTCAAACTCATTGATCATCTGTCATCAATCCTCACTGAAATAATAATTCAATGCAACACAATTGAATATAAATATTCATGAAATTGAAAATTCAACATCAAAACCCAGCTCTTCCAATCATCAACTAACTAAAACATAAATCAAACATCCAAACGACAAAAATTTCAATTCTACATTGAGAAGATAAAAGAAATTGATGTACCTTTTATCTCTATATTAAACTTAATCAATCAAAATTTTCTATATCTGCACCAAAAAATAGCAAATCAATTAATTATATAACTACCCATAAAACAAAACCAATACCGAAAACATTGAAGAAGACAATAAACATACCCAGTTCATAAAAAAACCAATGTTTCCGTATCGACTATATCAATCCAAACAATATTCTAAAAATCCAGAATCAATTAATAGATCAAAACAGCCCCAAAAGAAAATTCCAAAAAAATTGAAAGGAGAAGCTAATTATAATACCAAAAGATCCACAAAAAAACAACGAAAATTTGGGATTCAGGATCAAAATCGATGATCGAAACGTACCCGGATGTATATCAGCTTATTATTGTTCGAGCAAAATCAAGCAATCTCGGAAAAAACAGGAATTAACATGAAAAATATAGCTGTTTTTTTTTTCCTTTTTATTTTGGTTTTTGATTTTCCTTTTTGCTAGATGAGAGTAGTGAACGCCTCTCACTCTCTATATAAAATAATAAATAAATAAAATATGGTATGCAAGAATTTATATTTTCATGAAATTTTTTTTTATTTTTTATTACGTGTTAGCTTAAGTCATTAACCATGGTTAGATATATTGCCTCTTTCGTTTGGTACAAAATAACCATGGTTAGGTATAATGCCTCCTCCTTTTGTTGTAAATAACCATGGTTATATTTTTTTTTTATAAAAAAACCATGGTTATATTAGAAAAAATAAATAAATACTCAACTTAAAAATTCTATATAGAAAATTAAGTTCCTATAAAAATTGAAAAGTTATAACCTTTGAGGATTTCACAATCAATCATATTCCTATAATATAGAAATTTTGGTTTTGTAAAAATTAACCGTTTGAATAATATTTTTATAATTATTTTAGTAATTATATGCTTCCTCACTTTCTGTGAATCTACCTCACAGAATTCGGTAAGATTGCCTATCGCTGGCTAGGAGGATGTTGTCTGTTTGATCCTCAAAGTGATCGTATGGGCGACTGGGATGTCACCTAAGCAACCTCTCTCTATGTGACTAAGACTAGAGAGGTTGCCCAAGATCAATATAAGGTCATATATCACTCACTGGTCTTAGGACATGGACCCGTCATGAGCTTGAATTAGACCTGGGCCTGATCTCACTGTTGACAAGTCACCTACTATCCAAGCGGCATCACCGAAACTTCCCGCATGGCACCATTCTATGCCGTAATCCATACCTTCAATTATAGATGTAATAGTACTCTATCACAATTGTAAATAGGTCATTGTTGTTATAAACGAAAATAAGAAACTCTTAGTCTACATTGAAATTACAAATTAAAATAATTGATATTTTATTAAATATTAGTTACGAATACTAAATGAGAGACGTAATTTGTCTAATCTGATTTTTATATTTCATAATTTCAAGATTAAAATTCAATATGGTTGATTAAATGAAAAAAAAATGATGTAACATATTTTTAAAGAAATATATAAAATTTGTTTGATGTATTTTTAAGAAATAGTAGATATATTAATGCGTGGTGATAATTTGAAAAATCATTTCACAATTTAGTCAACCACATGGTTTTTAGTGGCATATTTGAATTTTCAAAGAACAACAAAATTTGAAAAATGAAGGATCATTTTTTTCTAAACCAAAATTTTGGTCCAAGGATTGATAAGCTGTGCCAACAATAAACATGCAAATCATGTTATTTTTATGTTACAATTTCATAATTCTACATTTACTTATGTAATACTCATATAGGAAATTACCACTATTTTATAAAATACTATTTTTAGTGTAAGTGCGTTACACGAGAGTATTTTTTATTTTTTAATTATTATAAAATGTATTATATTTTATTTTGGTATATATATATATATATATATATATATTTTTTTTTTTTTTGCAAATGTTTGTTTGTATATTTTTATTTTCACCAATGATGATAATTAATTTTATGGTTTGAATGTTTAGAGCTATTATTATTTTTAATTTTATTAATCTAAATTAGTAATTAAATGTAATTAATTCAGATTAAATTATTATAAATAGTATTTTTATTGATTATATATAGAATTAATATAATTAATAACTACAAAACTTATTCATTGAAAAAATAATTACAAAAGATGCAGCAAAGCAGGCTTTGTGCTAGCAAACATGTCTCCCACATCCAAAGGTTGCAATATACTCATGACATCCTAAATTATTTTTTTCCATAGAGTCGGGACATAGTATGATTTTTCCCCATTAGCAAAATTGGAGTGGGGATGAATTTTATATTTTTCGCCGTGTAGATTTCCCATCCCCGATTTCATGGGGACTCACTAATACATAATATTTTAATATATTATAATAATGAATGAATTAAAATAATATTATAATAATTGGTATAGTGAATAATTTAAAAAAAATTAAATTTTTTATTAATTAATTAATTAAAAGATAATTTAATTAATATAGAAAGTTTTGTATATATATTATATATCTTCTTAATGAATGATTTTATTTGATGATCTTTTCTAAAAAAAAATAATAATAATAATTGAATTGGAAACCAAACAGCACTAATAATCCAATAACCCTAAACTTAGAATCTGAGTTTAGCACAAGTGGGAGATTTGTGAGTCCTCATCATAGAGGCTTCATCCTAAAACCTTGGAAGCATTAATGTGTGCACAAGACTGGTTATAGACTGAATTAAAAGGTACTCAATACTAAACATATAATTAATATATCATTTTTTATTACTTTATAGTATATAAATTAAATGTATTATTTTTATAATTTGTGATCTAATAATTAAGTAAAATTAATATTAATATATTTTTTTCAAAAAAAATTGAAATAGGGATTGGAGAATCCCACGAAAATAGAGATCTCCGTAGGAATGATAATAAGGAAAAATTATCCGTGAATGAGATAGAGATGAGGAACAAATTATATACGTGGGATGAGAATGGAAAATGTACCTCGCCTCATGCCCATCCATATTTCATACCATATTATAAATTTATTTTTCATATTTGACTAAATTTATTTATTAACTACTAATTTTAGTTAAAGAATTAAACAAATTTAAACCCAAGGGTGGTGGTCTGGTGGTGAGGTAATGTCAATGTCCTGTGTTCAAACTCTCTTGGGGAGTAACTAAAGAAAAAAAAAAAAATTTACTTAAGAAATAGAATATTATTAATCTAATATTTGACTAAATTAATTAATTTATCTATCAAGATCGGCGGTACTTATTACATCCGTTGATTTCAACGCCGACGATTTTACTTAGGTCTAAAATTATTACTAGATTAGTTAAGATTTAGTAGCGGCAGCCATTTTAGAAAAACGGCCGATGAAGAACATGGGCCAACGATCACCACCACAGCAGCCACCGCTTCACCAGAGCGACGCAGATGAAGAAGACGAGAACGTCAAGCAGCTCAAAGAATGCTCCTCCGTTTACCTTTCTCTGCAAGTAGAACACTAACTAAACACATATTCTAAATATACAAAAAAAAAATATGAAAATACATTATCATATATAGTCGATTTTTATGTAATTGCTGATTTGAAGAAACTATTTTTCTTTTGGTATTACAGGATTGTCTGGTGAACAGCAGTCAGAATTGGAAAGCTTGCCAAAAGGGTATGTTAATTTTTTTTCGTAACGAGTTGGGTTTTGTATTGAATTGGGGATTTTCTAGCTATTGATACATGTTTGTTAAAATGTCTCACAGAAGTTCAAGCCTTGAAAACCTGCAATGAGAGGAAGAAGAGCGATCAAACATGAAAATGAACATTTAATTTAGAAAATTCCTGATGAAATTATTTGCAAAGAGATAAAAAAAAAATGATTGTGCCATTGATAAGAATTTTGCAATGTTTCTTTTACTTGAAAAACTCAATTAAATTAGTTTGATTAATGTGAACAGAAGTTCAAACTTGATTCTTGTTTCTTACTTTCTTTGTTCTAATACTTATTTGAGGCGGAAAATGACTTGGAGCTTGGCTCAATTGAAACTCGTTGTATGCCAGATGAGCCGGTGTTAGTAGCCAGCTTTAAACTAACGATGGCTAAATGAGCCGAACTAGATCAGTATGTTAGAAAGGAAGGAGATATACATAGAGAAAAGAGAGGAGATGAGATGTTTGTATTTAACTTGATAAATTCCAACACACAATGGCTTTTTATAATTTTTTTTTTTTAAAACATGGATATAAACTCATGCACTTGATGTGAATGAGAGATTCGAACGCAGTCCGTTAAAACTCGAGGAGAAAGATCTTACACCTCTATTGGCTTCCAACTATAATAGCCAAACTATGATCACGTATTCTTATAATTAATGAAACAATTACTTAACATTAATATTAACGATTTGGTGTACTTTTTGACGCAGCGAGAGAAGCGTGGGGAGGATCGACACGCGATCGACCCTTAAAATATAAACAAGATCTAATCCAAGACCTTAGGAAAAACAAGATTCAACCATGAATCTTAAGAAAATTCTGAAATTATCATTGAAAAAAGAAGAGTTCTACATCAACAAGGCTTAACTCAGCTTTTTATAGTGTTTACAAATCCCTAATTACCCAAAATTAGCCAAAGACAATAATGACCTCAAAAACAGGGGCAAATAGAGAAAATAAAAACCCCTACTATAATAAAACTCCTACTATAATAAAAACCCAAAATCCGCCTTCAATTCTTCTTCTCCGTCTTCTCCAACTAAGTTAGGAAATCATCCCACATCCGCTCCATATCATCTTCCTCATCATTCACCCATTCTTTCGAAAAAATTCGTCCTCGAATTTTGCAACGAAGAAGAATCAACACCTTTGGAAACTTCCATAACAAAACTTTCTTAATTGATGTA
>CATIWJ010185692.1:0-10845 GCA_949640765.1 Croton laevigatus
GAATCCATTATTGAATTCACAATAGGTGTTTGTTGAATTTGATTATCTGTAATTATAATTATTATTGTCTTAATAAAAATTTATAATTGTTATTCATAAATGCTAGTATATATATATATATTTTAGAAATAGCTCTTTCAGTTTTAGATCTTTGCTCTTTCATTAATTGAATTTACAATTTTATATGTTATTGCAGTATATAAAAAGCTGTTTTTTTCATATCTAATATGTCTTTTTTGTCAATATATGTAAGAAAAATTTAGTATGAAAATGTAAACAAATAGATATTATTTAGTATGAAAATGTAAACAAATAGATATTAGTTCATTTGAATAATACCTTGAATTAAAGGATAAGAATTCCTAAATAGCTCAAGGAAGCAGAACTTTTAGTTTGCTAATTTGGAATCAAAATTCCATTGATTCTTAGTTAATCAGGTGAATTTTGAAAAGACAATCAAAATTTGCATATTCCAATCTTTTACCATTTTTTATAATGTCGCTTTCAAAACTGAATTACATTCACCAACACATGAAGCAGATTAAAATGATTGAAATTCTAATATCTACTTTGGTGCGAAATAAAACAAGCTATTACAATTCATTCACTCTCATTCTAAAACAAGTTCAGACAAGTAGAAACAAATCCATTATAATACGATGCCTTTCTCACCACTCAAAGCAAAATGTTAAATATGTGTTGAATAACTATAGAATCGAAGTTGAATCAATGTTGAATGTGTGTTGAACAATTGTTGAATCGAAGTTGAATCTATGTTGAATGTGTGTTGAATAATTGTTGAATCAAAGTTGAATTAATGTTGAATATGTGTTGAATAATCGTTGAATCGAAGATGAATCAATGTTGAATGTGTGATGAATAATTGCGAATCGAAGTTGAATCGATGTTGAATGTATGTTGAATAATTATTGAATTGAAGTTGAATCAATGTTGAATGTGTGTTGGATAATTGTTGAATCGAAGTTGAATGTGTGTTGAATAATTGTTGAATCGATGTTGAATGTGTGTTAAATAATTGTTGAATGTGTGTTGAATAATTGTTGAATCGATGTTGAATATGTGTTGAATAATTGTTGAATCGATGTTGAATGTGTGTTGAATAATTTTTGAATCAGTGTTGAATGTGTGTTGAATAATTGTTTTGAAATTTTTATTTTTGCATATTTTAATTATTTTTTATTATTAATTTTTTATTTAATTTTTAATGTAAAATATATATTTTTATTAATATAATTTAATATATTTTTTATTATTAATTATAATTTTTTATTTTTTATTTTTATTATATTTATAATGTATAATATTTAATTTAGCAAGATTATAATATAAATAAAAAAAATTTTAAATTTTGTTTTTAAGAAAATTAAAAAATTTTCATTAATAGAATAATAAATTAAATTTTTAATTGAAATGTGTTTTTAAAATTTGTTTATTAAGTTTTTTAATTATTTAACGTTTGGTGTTAATTAATATTAATTTTTAAAACATTTATAGAATGAAGAGTGTAATACACTCTCTCAAAATGAGAGTGTGATTACTTTTTAAGTGAGGTAGCTAGTTTTACATAATGAATTTATCAAGGGTCTTTTTTTGCTATAAGTTACTAATTTTTACATTATTTTAAGCAATGATACTCTTTTCTAATTTATTTTTATTTGTGGAACCAATTCTCTCATTCCCCCAATTATAGTCCTCATGTTATATGTTTAGGGAAGATGTATGTTGATTCTATTGTTAACAATCCCACATTAATGGTCCTTAAAAAAAAATCCCATATTAATGGGTACTTTTGCAATATTTACTTCATAAAAAAAGGAATATATCAAATTCACTATTTAAATTTAAATATTCTTTCATTAATTATCAAAGCAAAATTTAAAAGAGAAAAAGGAAGAAATTATTATTCTTAAAGTTTATAAATGAAACACCTAATTAATAATAAGATAAAAATTGAAAGAACTATTTTTTCGTGGAGGGAGGATGATACAAATGATTTTTAATTCATAAATTCACCGATTTGGGAGAAAACATTGACTAAAATCAACAATTCTCGTTTAAAAATTAAAAAATCTACATGCCATTCATAAAATTAAATAATTTAAAACTAACATATTTTGCTTATCTATTTTAGCAAAATATGCATCCTTAAATTTACGCCCAACTATATACATAAACAAGAATTGCTTAAACAAGAAATAGAGAACTCTCAATTTACAGTTCCTCTTCAATAATTGTTTCCAAATTAGGAGAATGTGAAATCTTTTGTGAGTAAATGATAGTAAGAGCTGGAGCTACTTCAATCCAAGAACACAAACCTGCAACTTCATTTGCCATTGCAACTTCTTTATAACCTTTTTTTTCACCAAAAACTTCCTTAGGAGAGGGAATTTATAATGGGAAGAAGAGAGAAAAAATATCAGAAACTCAGAAACTGAATGTAGGATTTTAATCCATGTGGCAAAAGCTCAGAAGAATGAATAGAATGTTCTAGAGTTTTTGCTACGCGTTTAATAAAAATGATACTTTTAGGTGTTAATCAGAAACTCTAAAGCTTTCCAAATTCAGCAATAATAACAAAGAAAAAGACATTTCAACTGTTTAAATGAATATGAAAGCTTTTGGAACATTTTTAGTGAAATATTCAAATCTAAGCAATCTAATGATTTCTAAGACTACAAGGGAATGGAAAATTTTAATGTTATGAAATACAAGAATCAACAAATACCGAAATCAGAAAATAAAACCTCCCACGTAAGTTTGATAAGTTATAATGCAATTTATCATTACCGACCTTTGCATTATAATTGTTTCAACAAAAAATACGAAAAATCTCACTTTATTTAAAAGTTAAATTTTATCCTAAAGTTTCAAAATTTCAAGAACTGAATTAGTAATAATCTTAATACCATTCTTAAAAAATAATATTAATTAATGTCCAATTATATATTAGAATAGACAATAATGAAATTGCAAAAGAAAATAAAAAAATGCAATTAATTTGATGCGCTAAACATAATTAAGGAAGAATTAAGTTAGAACCATAAATTGAAGATATGAAAGTGAAAAAAGTTAGGTAATTTGCATTATTTGGCTTGTTGCTTAATTTAAAAAAGAAGAAGTTGAGTTTGGTAAAAAGCTAAACTTTTCTCAAGTCACTGTTATAGAAAAGCTAGGACAAAAAAAAAATCCAATAATTGCATTTACATGGCACTAATTCATAATTATCATAATAATTCACTGATTAACAGGCTTAATCTAGCTAGAGTTGGTACCTATTACGGTAAATGTACAATTAATTTAAGGGAAAAAAAAAAAAAGGCCCTATTTGAGTCTGCTCTTTCAATAACAAAATGAATCACAGACTCAAAGAAATGATATTTAGCAAAAAAAAAAAGGGAAACAGAAAAAAATTCCAAAAAGATGAACTAAGATGATAATGGATCATCTTCTTTAGCTTCTGTCTCTTCTGTAATAGTCTCCAAACTTGGAGAATTTGAAATCTTATGCAAAGAAATGAAAAGGGCAGGAGCAACTTCATTCCAAGAACTCAAATCTGCAACTTGTTTTGCCATTTCAACAAACTAAAATCTTTTTTCTTTTCTTGCTATGAATTCAAGATTTTTCAAGAAATGAGAGAGAACTAAAGAGTTTTAGGAGTTGGGTTTTGAATGAAAATGAGTAAAGGTTCTACCTTTTTATAATGCTACTAAGGTACGAATTAGAAAGTTTGGTTACCAACTTAAAAAGAAAAAAAAGCTTAAATTGCATGTGGGAAATATGGGTAAAAGTAATAAAATCATGTGGCTAATGTGGAATTATTAAACGTGGAGAAGCACTCACCTGGCAATTTCATTGGCTTGTATTGGAATTTTGAAAGCTTTAAAAAAGATTTTTTAGGTAGTGGCCACTAGTGACTAACCATTCAATGTTTTGGTTCGGTATTATTTTTTAGGTCTTAAAGGGTTACATTTGGTAGCCTGAGAGGGCAGCCTTTCCTTTTCATATTTAGCTCAAACATAGTTATTAAAATCCTACGTTCTTAAGATCCATCCAGATTTCCCCTCTATTAGTTTATTGCTTCATGACTGTACTCATATTCTAAATCGTTGTTGAGATATTACAGTTAAATGGGTTTAACGTATTGTGAAAATTCTTACAATTATACTGATTTCCAAGTTTGGGAGAAGATCAGGGGCGGAGCCACGTTAAGGCTAAAGGGGGCGTTGGGCCCCGTGAAATTTTGGGAGAAAAATGAAGAAGAAAAATGAAGTTTTGTTAATTGTTGAACCAGCTTAGTTCAAGTTTTATTTCTTCAATTTTTGGTCATTTTCTCTCAAATTTAAGGTTATAAATCAATAGAGGGCGAAAATACGATTCCAAAAGTATCTCATTTGGTCATTTTCGTCGCCGGAATCATGAGAAACAATTGCTTAAAATTGGATCGGCAAAACAGAATTTCTGCAGAAATTCTGAGGAAGAAAATGACCAAATTTCAATTTGGTCCTCCAGAGTTTTAAATATTATGCGTGTGGCCCCAACGTTTCTTTAGCTTTTCAATTTCATCCCTTCTTCCTTAGGTAATTGACTTCTAAATATAATCTATCTTTTCAATTTAGTCCATCAGTTTAATTAATTAATTAAATTGTAATTATTTTGAGAATTAATTAATTTGGAGACTTAAATAAATTATAAGACAATTATAATTAAGTCTAAAACACTGTAAAATTTTATTAAAATGGTAAAATTTGGTATAAAAATAATTGAAGGCCCAATTAATTAATATTTGAACATTTAATTAAAAATAATTAATAAAGATCCGATTAAATTATTATTGATGATAATATAAAAAAAAATTGAAATAGGAAATAAAAGGAAAATATTTTGGCATAAATGAGTTAAGTTTTGGCGTTCTAATAAAACTAGCCGGAGTTGCAAAGTTGTGCTGGTGAAAGAAGAAAGAAATAACAAAGAAGAAAAAGAAAGAAAGAAAGAAAGAAAGAAAGGAAGAAGAAAGAAAGAAATTTTCAAAATGGTGCCGTTTTATTTATAATAAAATGCATCGTTTCATTAACTTATTTTTTTTTTATTAAAACGGCGTCGTTTTGAATTAAAAAAAAAAAAAAAAAATATATATATATATATATATATATATATATATATATATATATATATTCTATTCCTCCTCCTTCTTCTTCTTCTTCCTCCTTCATCTATTCTTCCCCCTCTTTTCTTCTTACTTCATCTATTCTTCACCAAACGTTACTGCTTGTTGGCCGCCGCTACTGCTGTTGCTGCCGCCGAAAAAGTGGGCCTTCCTTCCCTCAAAGTCTGGCTACGCCATTGGAGAAGATTCTTCCTTGTATTTGGATAGATTTCTCTTATTAATGAACTATGGATTTCTCTTATTAATGAACTATTTACCTTTCAAAAAAAAAAAATAAGATTCTACGATTTGAATCAAGAGAATCTCACATAGGAATTAAAGTAAGTTTGGCATGTATATGCTGACTGAAGCGAAGGATATTCTTTGAGTGGTAGAGAATGATTCAATTCAAGGACTGACTTCAATGTATAATAGAAATAGCAGTTTGTTTTAGTGTTACGTGAGTATGATAGGAGGAGGACTTTGAAAAGAGACTCCTGCAAATCCTGGATGGAAAGAAGTGTCGCCTTGAGTCAAAGCACGCCTTTGCACCCACCTTTCAATTCAAACTAACCTCGGGGAGCTAAAGGAGGAGCGAGTTATAGCTACTTTCAGGGATGTATTCAACGTCATCTCCCCAGGAACATTGTACTCGATATGAATAGTATGCCTCGTGCCATTCCTCAACAATAAAATAGAAGACCCCCATTATCGAAAATTTCGGAGCTTGGAAAGGCCGGGGCACAAGAAGACACCCTACCTTGGGAACGCGACCAACTCTTTATCACAAGCGAAGGAGAGATTGGGGTCATGCCAAAAAGTGAAAGAAGAGGGAACGCCCCCCCCCCCTTCACTCTTACTAACTTATTGCTGGCTGGGAGCTTCCTTCTCACAGTCAGCTATATAACTTAGGCAGGAAACTTGTCTGACCTGACAAAAAAAGAGGATTGAACAGGTCTTAAAACGAAGAAGTTGAGGCATCGATCTGGAGTGGGTCTTGCATTGCTATTACACGAATGACAAGAGCCCTTGACCTTTACCTCCAAGCACGGGCTCTTCAATTATATCCATACCACAACGAGAAGGGAGGGTGAACACTGATGATCGAAACATCTCCTTCAATGTCTGGTCAACCATTAAAGTAAAGAAGAGGAGCGGACCTACGTCTAGAAGAGAATCCCGACTAAGCCGATGGGAAAGGTATAGTTATGTGTGAGAACTTTTATACTACGGAAATGACATGCATTAGCATACCAACTTGATCATTACCGGAATGTCTGTTATCAATTCAACTCCTAACTGACACCAATATGTGCTCTCATACGAGTAGAAGTGCTTGGTCTTGTTTGAATATGCGCTGTTCTCTTTCTTGTTGATTTCGCAGGACAGACATATAGAATTAACAGAGAAGTAAGGCGACGGAAGGAACAGATTGCATTAGTCTCAGGGACATAGCCATGTAGTACGAGATTAGGCCGATCAGAGAATGCCATAGGTAATTAATAAAGAGTTGCACGTATCGAATCTTTGCTTTAAAAGTAGCAAACGCATCAGCAGGGGTCGCTTTGGTTACGCAGTTCGGTTGGTGCGAGAAGCCTTCATCGTTATTGCCCTGGCTTCGATGATCAGGGTCTTTTTTTCTTTAAGAAGACATCCACGACTTGATCCAAAAATGGTTTATGGAAGGTGCAAAGCCCTCTCTTTCTTCGCAAAAGCCCTTGCTTAAACTGTTTGAGAACTTGCTGTTACTATAAAAGAAAGTCAAGTTGTTGCGAAGGAGAGGGGACACCCTATTAGTAAGCATATCGAGGCTAATGTAAATTACCAAAGGGATAAGTCGATCGGTCTTGTCTCTCGAGATGAGCTTATCGTGCGCTTCGCCAGGCTAAGGACAAGAAAGAACGCACCTGGTTGGGAGCTTCACTCTGCTAGTTCCCGTTGCTTCTCCGGCGGATCAGATTATCAAAAAGGTCTGCCGCTGCATCAACTAACCCTTCCATTCACGTGAACAAGCCATAAGAACAGAGACCCGAGCTAGTTAACTTCACATTCGAAAGAGCTGCTTTAAGGCACCTTCTCTTTAATCGAAAATGTCTTTGCCAACTGCTTTAAGGCACCCTTCGCTCTCCACTCTTACAAAGAAAGTCATCCCATGGGAAAACCCGTCGGATGACTTAACGCAGGCCTGAGAAAGAGGTAACCTCTGTCCCAACTGGACCCTAGGGTTTGAGTCGTTAGATCCGATCTTTGTTCCCACAGGTTCGAATAGAATTTCTTTTGTATTAGAAATTGGCTTGAGTGAAGGCGCCCTTCCACCAAGCGTTAAGTGCTACACGAGAGTACAGCTAACCTAAGCGGGAAAAGCATATTGAATTAAGAGACTGTCAAACTCTTCAATTAAAAAAAAGAAGGAATATGCACAGGAATGCTAGACTCAACTAATTGTGCCTCCCGTTTCGTTTTATTCAGAAGAGAGTCCCTAGCGTACTAGACTTTGAGAAAGGGAATGCTACCGATCTTTATTCTTACCCTATGGGATGTATAGGGGTACAACCTAATGGAAAAGGAATTACACAAGGCAGCATAGGACTGTGTCAAGTGCAAGGCAAAGAATAATTACTCTAATATTTATCGTACAATTTGAGATTCAGATCCTATGACCGCAATGGTGGCCTAGTGATAAAAATATGCCCCACAATTCTTGTAGTCATAGATTCAAGACCTCATATATTCTCCCATCTTTTGCGCCTATGTAAGAAAAGAAATTTGGATTCCAATCTTATATATATGAATCTAAGTTAAGCATGAATTATGAAAGTGAAAAGAATCAATAGAATCGAAATTGAATCATCAGAATTATGAAAAGAATCAATACAAGCCTGCAACTTCTTTTGCCATTGCAGCTTTTACAAAAGTTTACTTCTTGAATGAGCAAATGGCAAGTGCCGAGGAAAAATGAAGAACAGAACAGGGATTTTATAATGGGAAAAACAGACCGAAAATATCAGAAACTGAGTAACTGAATGTAAGGTGTTAATCCATGTGGCAAAAGCTCAGAAGAATGAATCAATGGAGGGTTAGAAAGTTCCAGAGTTTTTGTTACACGTGTAACAAAAATGATAGATTACGTGTTAACCAGAAACTGACAGCCGTTTCAAGCTTTCAGCAATAATAACAAGAAAAGGACAGTTTCAAACACTTTACCAAAGCTTTTACTTTACCAAAGCTTTTAGAAGATTTTTAGTGAAATATCCCCTAATCTAATCAATCTAAGCAATCTAATGAATCTTAATACCTACTAAAACCTTAATCAACGTTAAAGGAAAAGACTTTAATTGATTCAAACAAATCTAAGCAATCATATAAAGGTCGTGAAATACAACAAGCAACAAATACCGCAGCCGGAAAGTCGAACTCTCAGGTAATGTTATGAAATACAAGCAACAAATACAGAATTCAGAAAATGAAACTCTCATCTCTGTTGGAGGTGAGAGCTTGGAGAGCAAAAACTTTAAACAAGAACAAAACATAAAACCAGAAAACAATAACATAAAACAGAGTATAACAGAGGAGAAGGAGAAAATTAAAAAACAAACTTATATTTTTTCTTCTTTTTCTTCTTCATAATTCTGATTTTACAGAAGCTCTCCCCCACTTTCTCTCCTCTCACGCTCACACATGCACAAGCATAAATATTTATAGAGAAAAGAGGGTTCTAGAGATTAGGTGAGCTGACCATTCTCTAGAACTTTCACAAATACATTTTAGTCAAAAATATAAGCACACATCTTCCAACAATCTCATGTAATAAGTAACTTCTAAGCACTTCTTAACTTAAAATTAGTCAATTAAAAGTCTACCTAAGTTTTTTTTTTTTAGGCTTTTAAGTTTTTTTTAAGGCTTTTAAGTCATTTTTATAAAAGTGACAAGATGATGCTTTCAGAAACCAAAAGGAGAAAAGCACACAACTAACATTGCTTCAGTTCTAGTTTTCAACACCTCATATATTCTCTCATCTTTTGTGCCTATATATTCTCTCATATTTTTTAGGTCTTAAAGGGTAAATTGCTAATGTTCATTGAAATTAGCTAATATAGTAACTGAATAGGGTTAGTGTTATTTAAAATAGGCCTTTTTTTTGACTAAAATTTGTTTATGTTAAGTGAAATTGGCTGAAATTGTGACTGAAATTGATTATTCATCGTGCATATTTAGCAACCGTAACAGTCCAAGTTCTTATTTGTGACTGAAATTTGTTTATGTTGACTGAAATTGGCTAATTTTCTCTGTGCATGCTTCCAACATTTATTTGTTTTGTTAGGTAGAAAGAATTATTTTATTTTCACTTAGCTTAGCTACTCACTGCTGCTGGTGTTTTATTTTGTATTATTTTTGAAGGATCAAATAACTTGTTTTTGAGTTTGAATGTTGGGTGTAAAATACTGCCAGATTTAATATTATGTGCTTATCTGATGGTCCTAATTTAAATATTGCTTTGTTTCCTAGTGCATATAACTATGGATGGTTTTAATTGTGGTGTTGTTAAGTTGTATAGACTTTGGAATTTGAAAATTTTAGATATTGCTTTTTGAATGTATGCAATGCACTTAATTTACCTGTGTATTTGAACTTATGATGGACTTTAGACTTGAATTTCAGGTTGAATTGAATGTTTGTAATGTTAAAATTCTGCTTCTACAATTTTATTCACTCTGGAAATTTTTGGTTTTTAACCGAACAGAAATATTCCGTTCGATTTCTTCTCCGTTTTCTCATGTCAATTCGGTTTTTGGTTTTATTTTTTAGCATCGGTTTTTGTATTGGTTTGGCATATTCGGTTCGGTTCGGTTCGGTTCAGCCAATCGAACCGAAAATGCCCACTCCTACAAATAAATGTGATAACAAAAAATAATAATACTATAGTTAAATACGATGACAACGAATCATAAAAAAAGCATGATCATAACAAATATTTAAAACGAGTATAAACATTTTTACAAAATTACTAGATTAATTAATTTATACAAAATATATATTATTTTAATTATTTATCTAATTAATTAATATTAATTTATAACTTATAAAATATATTTTTTAATTATTGACAATTATAAAATTTTTAACTAAATTTATAATTAAAATTACTATAAAATAAAATATTCATTTAATTAATAAATTTAATAAAAATTATAAAATTGACTAATGAGTTTCTAAAATAAAAATAAATGTATAAATAAAAAAATTTATCTCGATAAATTTTATTTTTTAAAAAATCTAAAAATTTAATTAAATTCATATAATTAATAATATTTTAAAAATTAAAGATACTCATACAAGAATTTATTATTTTTATAGTATAAATTTTACTGCTGTCAATATATAATTAATCAAACTAATTACAACATAATGAGAATATAAAACGAGCTAACGCATGCAACACACACTAATTCTTACCTCTTCTAGACAATGTTTAGTCTTTTTACATCTCTTTCCCTTGCTTGTATTTCATAGTCCCTTTAAATGCACAAAAACTGAAACTAATATTAGAAATATCATCATAAGGCTAAATACTTAGGAAAAAACTAATAGAAGCTTTCACGGAGTAGATCAACCACTAAATTGTCATAACTCACTCTAAACACTTAGCAAAACTTTCACATTGAATCAAACATCAAATTCAT
>CATIWJ010185735.1:0-34430 GCA_949640765.1 Croton laevigatus
ATCTCATTATTTTCTAAACATTCAATTAAATAAATTTTCTATAAAATAATTCATTACTATAATTCATTTTTCATTTAATCTAATATTTTTGGTAAACTACAACTTGATCCTTCTTCTTATTATTATTTTTAGGATGTTACATCTAAGGTATGAATTTCTTACTTTCTCTTCATTTAATATTATTGTTGTTTGCTTTCAATATCTTAGGGTTTTTGTTTTTAGATTGTTTGAGCATTAATTGATTAATTTTTTCACGCTAAGAACATTTTGTGTCAGAAAATGACTTTGAATTTTGAAATTAATTTCTTCAACAGTTGGTGGAATCGATATGGATTCAACATAAAAACATATTGTTGAAGATAGTGAAGGAAGAGAGTGTAGCTGTGAAGACGCTCATTTCCTTTGTTTGCCAAAATTCATTCCCAAAAGATGACTTTATTCCCTATATATTTTTCTCATTTCGGGTTTATAATTGAAGTTTTCCAACTAATTTGCTAACTTGTATCAACATCATACATTTTCTGGTTTATTTCATGTGATTGCAGCTAGATTGATTTTAGGTTTGATTGTCTTTATGCCAGCTAATATAATTAGTAATATTTAAATATGTATTTCTTGGAATTACATATTAGATGTTTGATAATTGGATTGAGAAAACTAAGAGGTTATTAGGTGTTTGATAGCAGGTTTGAGGCTAATTATAATTTTATTTTAATTTCTTTACAATTCTATTTTAACTTTTAATGAACTAAAAGAAGAGCCTGAAATGGAGTCTTCAATTATGTTAGCAATAACTGGAAGCAGACTCTTGGTTTGCAATTGGCATCTGCTACTAGATACGTTAGAATAGTTACTTGGTTATGGGATAGTTGCCTTTTTTTGGTGTTGTATCTTATCAATAAAGGCCCTCGCTTTAACAGGTCTTGCTCTTTTTAAAGAGTATTTCTGGTGGTGACAAGCTAGGTGATAACTTTATTTTAAAGTTTTTAGTTTCCATTGAGAACTGAGTTGGTTTTCATTTCCATTTAATTCTCATATTTTGGGTGTAAATTTTTTAAAATATGCAAAAGGATGTACTAAAGTATAATTGGATTGTATACTTAATAATACTACCTACTGCTCTTCTATTTTAGCTTTTCCACTACTAATTGTATATATATTTTCTTGCATTTTTTTTCATTGTTCATTCACGGCATGCTCACCATAAAAATTATAAATAAAATTCTTGGTGTGCTTTGTAGTTTGTGAATACTAAAAACTAACAGGGAGCCTGTAATGTGCCAAAGCTAGCTTGAGTCTCTTATGAAATTGAGTATGGAAAAAAGATGCTTTATAAATGGAATTATTTATGTTTGCCATGCAATAAATGCTTCTGATGCGTGTGCTGGGATTCAGTTTTATCCAATTTTAAATGTTTGAATCTATGTAATTGAAAGGTGCTTGTACAATAATTATTCTGATAGTAGTCCAGTGATATTTGTTTCAACTTCTTTATACTATACATAAAAAAAACAGCCTGGTGCACGAAGGCATACTATATTTACACAGGGTCCGGAGAAAGGCCGCACATTCGAAGGTGTACACATTATTTGAGCAGAAAATTTCAACTTGCGATTGGGCATATGGGGAATAGAGATAAAGATTGATTGTTATTGACATTAATTTGGTAAGGGACCCAAGTCTTCAATTTCTCAATCGCAATATTAAACAAACTCGTATGATAGGTCTGACGAGTTTGAACAAATTTTTACCTTTGAACGATAATGCTTTTACTTCAAAATTAGATATTAATTAATTCTTTAACTTTTTTTAGCGTTTAGTGGTGAATTTTTTTCTTTTTTTTTTGTGAGTTGGCTACTATTTTTAATATGGTGTAACTTAGTTAGAAGTTAGAAAGAGTCTTTTCTGCTGTTTTAAGTTTGTTTTTAGAACTCATAGTTAAATTGAAGTTGAATTGATGTTGAATTCTTTCGGAATTTCTCTTTTTGCATATTTTAATTAGTAAGAGTCTTTTCTATTATTTTAAGTTTGTTTTTAGAACTCGTAAGTTGTTGAATATGTGTTAAACAACTGTTAAATTGAAGTTGAATAGATGTTGAATTGTTTTGAAATTCTTATTTTTGAATGTTTTAGTTAGAAAGTATCTTTTCTGCTGTTTTAGGTTGGTTTTTAGAACTTGTAGGTTGTTGAATATGTGTTAAACAGTTGTTGAATCAATGTTGAATTATTTCAGAATTCTTGTTTTTCCTTATTTTAGTTAGAAAGAGTCTTTTTTTTCTATTTTAGGTTGGTTTTTAGAACTCATAGGTTATTGAATATGTGTTGAACAGCTGTTTGAATCGATTTTGAATTGTTTTGAAATTCTTATTTTTGTATATTTTAGTTAGTAAGTGTCTTTTTTACTGTTTTAGGTTTTTTTTTTTTTAAATTGTAGGTTGTTGAATATATGTTGAATAACTATTGAATCGAAGTTGAATTATTTCAAAATTCTTGTTTTTGTATTTTCTAGTTACTAAGTGTCTTTTTTACAATTTTAGGTTTATTTTTAAAACTCGTAGGTTATTGAATATGTGTTGAACAACTGTTGAATTATTTCAAAATTCTTGTTTTTGCATATTTTAGTTAGTAAGAGTCTTTTATGTTGTTTTAGGTTCGTTTTTAGAACTCGTAGCTTGATGAATATGTGTTGAATAGCTATTAAATTGAAGTTGAATCAAAGCTGAATTGTTTCAAAATTCTTATTTTTACATATTTTAGTTAGTAAGAGTCATTTTTGTTATTAGTTGGTTGTTTTTTATAACTCGTAGGTTGTTGAATATGTGTTGAACAACTGTTAAATTGAAGTTGAATCAATATTGAATATGTGTTGAATAATTGTTGAATCGAAGTTGAATTGTTTCATAATTCTTGCTTTTGCATATTTTAGTTAGTAAGAGTCTTTTTTGCTGTTTTAGGTTCGTTTTTAGAACTCATAGGTTATTGAATATGTGTTAAATAATTGTTGAATTAAATTTGAATGTATGTTGAATAATTATTGAATCGAAGTTGAATTGTTTCATAATTCCTGTTTTTGTATATTTTAGTTAATAAGAGTCTTTTTTTATGTTTTAGGTTCGTTTTTAGAACTCGTGGCTTGATGAATATATGTTGCATATCTGTTGAATTGAAGTTGAACCAATATTGAATGTGTGTTGAACATTATTTCATTGAAGTTAAATTGTTTCATAATTCTTGTTTTTGTATATTTTAGTTAATAAGAGTCTTTTTTGTTGTTTTAGGTTCGTTTTTAGAACTCGTAGCTTGATGAATATGTGTTGAACATCTGTTGAATTGAAGTTGAATTATTTTTTGAAGTGTATTTAGATTATCCAGTTGCTTTAATGGCATTATTATATTCCATGTATGTGGCTCGCCTCAATTTAAGCTATCCTGAAGTTTTGACATCCTATATTAGAACAGCAAAGGAATTGTTAGCTAATTCAAAAGCAGCAAGAAAATTGTTAGATTTAAGCCGTTTGTTGAATATGTGTTGAACAGTTATTGAATAGAAGTTGAATTATTTCGGAATTCTTGATTTTGCACATTTTAATCAGTAAGAGTCTTTTTTCTGCTGTGATAGATGGTTTTTAAAACTCGTAAATTGTTGAATATGTGTTGAACAACTATTGAATCGAAGTTGTATTGTTTCGAAATTCTTATGTTTGCATATTTTAGTTATTTTTTATTAATAATTTTTTATTTAATTTTTTTGTAATATAGAACATACATTCTTTTATTAATATAATTTAATATATTTTTTTATTAAAAATTATAATTTTTGTTATTTTTATTTTTTATTATTATTATATTTATAATGTATAATATTACATTTAGCAAGATTATAA
Source organism: Croton laevigatus (assembly GCA_949640765.1). Classification (NCBI taxonomy): domain Eukaryota; kingdom Viridiplantae; phylum Streptophyta; class Magnoliopsida; order Malpighiales; family Euphorbiaceae; genus Croton; species Croton laevigatus. The sequence continues at coordinate 3,885 of CATIWJ010185735.1, forward strand.
TATAAATAAAAAAATTTTAAATTTTATTTTTAAGAAAATTAAAAAAATTATATTAATAGAATAATAAATTAAATTTTTAATTGAAATGTGTTTTTAAAATTTATTTATTAAATTTTTTAATTATTTAAAGTTTGGTGTTAATTAATATTAATTTTTAAAATATTTATAAAATAGAGAGTGTAATACACTCTCTTAAGATGAGAGTGTGATTGTTTTTTGAGTTAAGGAGCTAATTTTACACAATTAATTGATCAGGTGTTCTTTTTTTATTATAAGTTACTAATTTTTACATTATTCTATATAATGAGACTCTTTTCTAATTTTTTTTTTTGGATCTAATTCCCTCACTCCTTAAATTTTTGGTGTAGAAAATCTTTGACTTTTTTTTGGATTAGAAACTCTAAGAGACCAGCCAAGAGGCAATCATTTACATAAACAAGGAAAGCTAAGAATTTCTCCCGTCTCTCTAATGAACAAACAATGATCATTTTTAGATTTTTGGAACCCAAAAGATAACAAGCTGGAGGTTAATTCCTTGTTCCATTGCCTCCCAGCTTGTTTTAGACCATATAGGATTTTAATAGTTGACATACTTGGCCGGGCTTGCCTTTAGTGTAACTGGGTGGTGAAGTCATGAAGATGGTTTCATCCAAGAAGCCATGAAGATAAGCATTATTTATGTTAAGTTGGTGAAGTGGCTAAAAATGAGCTGCTGCAATTGAAAGAAATACTTAAATTGTTACTAACTTTACAATGGGAGAAAAAGTTTGATTATAATTCAGCCTGAGCAATTGATTATGTCCTTGGTAACTAATCGACCCTTGAATCTCTCCATGATGCCATCGAGGTTATACTGAACCCTATATACCCATTTACATCCAACCAGTTTAACATTTTATGGCAAATTAATAAGTTTTCAAGTGGAGTTAGCTTCTAGAGATGTAATTTCCTTTTGCATTGCTTCTACCCATCTCATGTCATTCTTTATTGACTATATAAGTAAGGTTCCTGAATTTTGGATATATTTGCAGCAAACTTGTTAAAGGAAGCTATTGGGTGGAGTGATGGTATGTCTGATGTAATAGGAAAATTTTGAGTGGTGAGATCAAATTTTGATGGAACCACAAAATTATTTAGCCATTCTGGTCTTTGTTTTGTTCTTTTGCTTTTTCTTGGTAAAGGGTGGTATCTTCTATGGAAATGGCAGGGGAGGTGACATGTCAAGGTTGTGTGGTTAAGATAATATTTCTATATTTTGTGTGGTGGAATGGTTGTCATCAGAAGAGGCATGTTGTATGTTAGTGGTGGCATAGTCAATTGGACTATTTGGTGGTGGCATGCTCAATTGGATTATTTGGTGGATAAATTGGGAATGGTGTATTGAGGGGATACGTGCTTGTATTTACATCGTTTATACATAACGGTAAAAAACAAGTGGTAATATACTCAGGATCCTCATAATAAAAAAAGTACAGAATCATAAAAAATGACATCTCTAGAGTGAAATAGAGATTTAGTTTTGAGATTCAAAAGTTTATAACCTTTATATTGTTGGGAGTATCCAATGAGGACTGAGGGTAATGGCCGTTAGTCAAACTTAGTTTTGTAAGGTATAATGTTTGTGGCAAAACACAAGCATCCAATGGTTCTAAGTATTTTTTAATATTATTTAAAGTATGTAAGTCCACTTATAAAGGTTTTAAGACTTGTAAAACCAGGTATATGATACATATATGAGGCTATCGATAGAGCAAAGGAACAAATTGCACAAAACTTCAACCATCAAAAGGCAAGATATGGTCGTATTTGGGAACTTATTGACCAAAGATGAATTTTGCAACTTTATAGGCCATATCATGCAGCGGGGTATTTTCTTAACCCTAAGTAAGTATTTTAAATTTTAAATTATTAGTTACTAGCTATAAATAATTGTATAGCATTATTATTATTATTGTTTATTTTAGGATTCAATATGATGATTCTTTCAATCCTGATTTGCAAGTGAAAATTGGATTGTACAAGACAATAGAAAGAATGTATCCGGACATTGAAACAAGACGTAAAATTGATCAACAATTAGAAAATCTCAAAAAAGGAGAGGGCTTATTTGGCATGAGTATGGCTGTTGTAAAAAGTTGCAAAGTCTAGCCATAAGGGTTTTAAGTCTGACATGTAGTGCAACTGGATGTGAAAGAAACTGGAGCACATTTGAGCATGTTCATTCTAAGAAAAGAAATCAGTTAGAAATAAGGGGAACAAATAATTCGGGTTATTCGGATAAGTTGGGTAAATTAGATAATTTGGTTGGCAAAAAAATGTTAAACGGATAATTCAGTCAAGAGTTATAAAAATTTCGAATAATTCGATTAAATTCGGGTAAAACAAATTTTAGTTGAATTAGCCTAATTATTCGAAATCTAAACCTCTATCGTTTTGACATGAAAGATATAATTCTTATTTTTCTAATTCTCTCTCTTAGGGGTGAGCAAATAATCGGATTATTCGGATAGATCGGAAAATTCAGTTCTACCAATTGGATAATTCGAAAATTATTTTTTAATTCAGTTAAATCGGTTAATTGGGTAAAAGGTAAATTCGGAAAGAGGAAAAAATACTTCATATTTTGTAATCCAGTCAAGATTTTTTTCAAAAATTAACCGTTCTAACTGGATGAACAACAAATACTACATGCTCTTGTATGTCAAGTACAACATTCAACTTGAATTAAGACATAAGGAAAGGAAAGAAAGTGGAGAGACTTATGATCCAATTCGTTTAAGTGATATGAAGTCAAATGATGAATAGATCACCGCAATAGAAGAACCTTGCTTATCTGAAGATAATTCATGGATGGATATGAATGAATATTTTGAGGGCGATGAAGGAAGTGGATCTAGTAACAAGAGAAAAAGAGGTACTAAATTTTGCAAACTTTTCATTTTTGTGTATTAGTTTAAATGAATTGTAAATTATAATTTTATTATTTTACAAATATAATGTGTTTAATATAGTCCAAGAAAATTGCAAGTAGAATTGAAAAAGGAAAAGGCACTTGCTTGTTATGAAATAAGTGAATGTTTATCTGGACCCACATACTTAAGTGATTTCAGCTCCCACCAGTTTAATACTACACTTATATCTTTCAGTCTCTATTATTTTCTCTTTTCTCCCTCATTTATTTACTACTCTTTTATTTTCACATTATTGCTCTTATTATAGATGAAGAAGAAGAAGCCTTATAAAATATAGATGATGAAAGAGAAGCCATTTTAGTGGAAGGAGATGAACATATTGTTATATTGGAAGACAAATAAAAAAATGATGATGAAGATGATCACCTCATTGAGTTGAAATTTAATGATTCTTGAATAAATTTATTATAAGTCATGGAACTTCTAATTTTTTTTTTTTTAAAGAATTGGATTTTATTTAATATTAATTTTAAAAATAACACAATTTATTGAACAATTTAATTTAAATTTAGAATTTAATTATATTAAATTGTGCCTTATAAAATAAAATTTTATACGTAATAAATTATTTATTACGAATCTTATGATTCGAGTTGATTTACAATTCAAAATATTTGGCTATCCATTCTCTATACAATTTTTTTTTTTTTTGGCTTTTAGTTAAAAAGATTTGAACTTGAGACCTTTAATTTTTGGAGACATTATCTCGCCACCGGACCAACTCTCTTGGGTTCAATTCTCTATACAATTCACGATTTGATAACTATGCACCTGACATGCTCACAACCCTCTATACGATTCACGATTTGACAACTATGCTGGCGTCTCACAAGCCGAACCCCAAATTATTAGTCAATTGATTGAATCACCTTTGATCTAAAACAACGCTAACAAATATACTCAATATCTCATAGCCAATGAGAAAGAAGGAAATCTCTTTTTTAACCTTTCACCAACATAAAACTATTATAAAAACATAGTGATGACCACAAATTTCAATTTTTTTTTCTTCAATTATTTCGAATTAATGAATCAAATTAACAACCATATCTTCAATTTCTGTAATTTTTCATATGACAGTTTGGCTATTTTATTCACAATATAATTATTATTATTGTTTGTTTCTAATTGTAATTTCATTTATATTTACCTTTCATCTATTTATTTTTAAAATTTAAAATGAATTCCAATTTCATTAAACATGTATATATATAGGAGTGTAATTTGGTCGGTATGGAATGAAATGACTCTCATTCTAATTTCATTTCAAAATATTTCAACATTTAAAATTTTGTTCCATTCCATTCCAAATATTTTTTGAATTTTAAAATTCTATTCTGTTGAAATTCGATTTGGTATTCGGTAATTTCAATTTTTTTTAGATTTATAAACAATATATTTTAATGTATTATTTAAATTAAAACTAAAATAATTTCAAAATTTATAAAAATATATAGACTTAAGAAAAATAAATTTAAGTACTAAAAAATAATATTATCAAATTAATAAAAAATTATCAATTAACATTATGTATTCTTTCACTATTAACTCCAAATTAAATAAATAAATTCAAAAGTTGACATACTAGTTTAAAAATACAATAAACAATCAATCTATTTGAAATAATATAAATATTTAGTAGTTCCCAAATGGTAACATAGGTTTATACATAAAATAGTACTTTTCAAACTTAAAATTTTAAATATTTGATTAAGCATTTTATATGCTTTTAATATGTTATAGAAAACAAATATAAGAAAATCAAAATTTCAGTATTGGATTGGAATTCAGAATTTTATTTTAGAATTCCATTCCATATATCAAATTAAGAAAATCAAAATTTCAATATATGGATTGAAATTTGGAATTTTATTTTAGAATTCCATTCCATATATCATATTTCAATATTTTTAAAAATGCATTCGTTTTGAACTCTAAATTCCAAAATTCCATACCATATTTAAATTTTGGTTTGGATTTCAATTTAGATTTATAATAGTTTGAACCAAATTATATCCCTACATGTAAGGTTGTGTTCGGTAACAACTTTTGGAATAACTTAAAATGCTAAATGTTGTTTTTTTAGCGTTCAGTGAAGTAATTTTTGATATAATTTCTAACTGTTTAAGTAGTGTTTTATCAAAAATTAATCCTTATAACTTTTAGTGTTTCGTAAATAGCTACTATAAATAGCTAATAGTTATTGAAACAGTTAGTTTTACGGAATAATTTGTTAAAATGAGTCTGTTTAAATAATTTGGAAACATATGGCAGACGAGGAGATTATTATAAAATTGGAGGACTTAAATGATAATCAATCTCCAGGATTAGGGGTCTTCTTGAAAATTTACATTATGCCTTCTCCAACAGATGAAGGAAGGAGGCATAAAAAAGAAAAAAAGGAAAACCCCGGCACGAAGAGACGATTCGATGGTTCCGGAAGTCGCCGGGAAGTACTAATATTTCAATTATTTCTACTTTTCTTTTGATCTTTGCCTCCGTTAGTGCCATCACCCCAAATCAACAGCCACAGCACTAAGATTCTGTAACAATGGTGGTTATAGAGCCGGAAGAAGACAACGAGGAGACTTTAGTCCAAAATCCTCCGAAGCCTAAAGCGGTTCCGTCATCGTCGTCATCTAAAACGGGGCCCGATTCGAGCAAGGGCAATAAAATCGCAGAATCACTGGCGGCGGAGTCCTCATCGGCTCCGAGCGTGAATGGAAACGACTCTGATGGTTTCGAAACGGCAAGTGAGCGCGACGTGAGCGACATCGAAGAGTTTGATGATGAAGAAATTAGAAATGAACAGCAACATCAACAGCCACCGCCAGCACCGCCGCAAGAAGTGGAACCAGAGTCTAGTCAAAACGAAGAAGAATTGCAACAGGTTCGTCAATGATTCTGTCTCTTTCTCCCTACGATTTATTTCTATCATTTTCGTTTTAGATGTTCTTCTTATAACAATTAAGATCATTTCTTATTTATACGCTTCATATTCATAGAATTTTAGTTGTGCATTTGGTTAGGAAATACGGGATTCATGAGTTTACGTTTAGGTTTTAGTTGAAATTGTATAATTGTAAGGTTTACGCTACTGAACGAAAAATAAGAATACATTCCTGTGGAGACCTTGATTATTTATTGCCTATTTTACAAGAACATACATTACTCATTCTTAGTCATTTTATGTCAAATGCGAAACCCTTTTTTAGATTGGAGAAATGACTATCTCCAATCCTGACAAGTGCAAAGTGGAAACCCTACCTTGTGCTGTTTGTTTACTTGCTTCAAGTTGTTGCATAATCTCTAAACCAAGTAGGACTTATCTATTTTTGTACTATTTGTAGAAATATAATTGAGTAGCTGTTTGTGTTCATTTATTCCTAAAGGCAAATGTTGAGCTATGTTCTATTTCTGGATGTATCAGAAAGCTTTAGCACAAGCAAATGATGCAAAATTGGAAGGCAATAAATCGTTTGCAGAAGGGCAATATGAAGAAGCATTACTAAAATATGATTCTGCTTTACAAGTTGCACTGGACATACCTTCTTTTGCGGAGTTACGTTCCATATGCCATGCAAACCGTGCTGTGTGCTTCTTGAAAATGGTATGGTATTTTTTTATTGTATAGAATTCTGCACAGCACTGCAAAAGGTGTTTTTTCCCCCCCCCTTGAAAAATGCCGAGCAAGTTCTGTAAATAATATATACGTTTGAATCTTTTTTTCAGTTATCACTACTAGAAAATGACAATGATCATCTTAAGTTCTTAAGACATTGATGGGATCTCCACCTGATAGTATTGGTTCGTCTTAGTAACACGCCTTCTGTTTATTTAAGAAATCACTTAGTAATGCATGCTTGTGTTTTATGTACACACTACTTATTTCGCAGATCTTTGCTTATCCCTTTGAATGACTTAAAGTTATATGCGCCCAAGAGTTCGTTTTTGCTTCTTATTTCATCTTATCTGTGATCAGTTTGAGTGGCTAAACATCAACTTTTACTGAATATTCTTGTAGGAAAAATACGAGGATACGATAAAGGAATGCACGAAAGCATTGGAACTAAATCCGTCCTACATTAAAGCTCTGATTAGAAGATCAGAAGCTCATGAGAAGCTTGACCACTTGGAGGACGCTATAGCTGGTAAGATTGGACGTGTAAAAACCTGTCCTATTATGACATAAGCTTTATAATGCTGTTCTCTCAAGTCTTTTTATAGTTTGTTAGGTTTAGCTATTTTTATCAAACTCTTTTTCCCCTTCTTTTAATTTTGAGCAATGTCCGATACTATTCTAAGCTTGCATGCACCATTGTGTGCTTGCTTTCATTGTATAAGTGGATGAGACAGTTATTTTATGCTTGCTAGATGGGAATGTACCGTATCTATCTTCTTGTAAATTTCAGTTATAACTAAGAATTATATTTCGGGACCTACAGATATGAAGAAAATCGTAGAATTGGATCCTTCAAACGTCCAAGCTAAAAAGGCCATCTGCCGCTTAGAGCCATTGGCTGAAGAAAAGCGAGAGAAAATGAAGGAGGAGATGATCGGTAAGCTGCAAAAACTTCTTCATGTTTGTGTTTCTCAGTCCTTAAGGGGATTCTTGCAGTTGCTTTTCTTGGAAAAGAATCTTTATATTGGTATCATTGCTTTTGTTGTCATTCTTCTGTTACATTAGCACAGATATAATTTGAGTTACTAGCTACAGTTCCTTATCTGCCTTTTTTTAGCCCCAGTCTAACAAAAAATCGAATAGCTATTGGTTCTAAGTGGTTGGTTGTATGATTTAAAACATAGCATGCTTGTAACTTCTTTTTTTATGCTTATAACAACTGTGAACTGAACAACCTCCCATATTTCTGATTGGGTAAATAGTCCCTTGATAACTGTGTGGTATCCTCTTCACGTTGTTGTTTACAGAGACGAGTGTGTTTGCTATGCATAAATTCTTATGAAGTAATGTGGAGATCAAAATAATTTCAATTTTCAATGTCTTCTATGTCTTCATTTTGAGTATTGAGTTCTTAGTGATCTCTTGATTATATAATTTGGTGCAGGAAAGTTGAAGGACATGGGGAACTCATTGCTAGGGCGATTTGGAATGAGCGTAGACAACTTCAAAGCTGTGAAAGATCCAAATACCGGTTCCTATTCTATTTCATTCCAGCGATAGTTTTTGGATATGCATTTGTAATTTTGGATAGAACAAAGGCTGTTAAATTGAATGATATTTAGTACCAGCAGCATGGGACATTTGGCTGCAGAATCATTGGATATAATACACCAAACTCTATAGAGTAATGTAGTTTTGTTTTGGGATTACGATGAATTGCAGTCTGTTAAAATGTCGGTTTAATCAACAAACTTCAATCCTATCCTAGTGTTTTGTGCTTAAACGAACTCTTGGTTTTGTGGATTCTCCGTTGAAGAGAGATTGCGATTATGACTTTTTTTTTTCGAGTAAAAAAATTTTCATTTCATAGAATTAAACCACATCAGTCGAAATGATAGACATAAGAGAGGAAGGGCCTTTCTCAATCCGAACTTTGGGTGCTAAATTCTGACTAACGCAGAGGTGAAGTAAATGGGAGCAGCTTTGTTACAAGGACTCCTAAAGCCAGTACAAAGGTCTTTAAGAAGAATTATTTTCGAATCAACTTCGTTTCTAGGCGATTCATTAAAAGCAGCAGCTGCAATCAATCTGTCTCCAATACAATATCAGCAAAAGAGAGCTCCAATGCTAGTTTAATAGCAGAGCCAGCAGCCTCAATTTCAGCTTTGTTTTGCGATTAATGTTTTATAATGAACTAAAATATATGGTGTTTATTTTAATGAACTAATTAAAAATCTTTATGACTGCAATAATTTTCTATTTTCGACATTCCGTTTCTTTCTTCTAGAGTCATTAATCGATAACTAAAGAGAGAGATTTGCCAAAAAATGAAATAAAATAAAATAAAATGATATTTTTCTTATTCATTCTGGGCCTTAAACAGGCAGTGGGAACCAAAAATAAATTCAAAAATACTGCAGTTAGTTCAGTTCTCTCTTCCTTTTCTCTGCTTTAAATATAAAAATATATATTGATGCACAGCACACAGCCTTCCTCAACAAATGAAGTTGGGGTTAGAATTGTGAGCCTGAGCCAGAGGCAGAGGCAGAGGCTGATGGAGAAAGGAGCTCCCCAAGTTTTCATCAACAAATGGATTCCCAAAAGGATTATTTGCTGCTGTTTGCCCATTGTAATACAATTCCTGATTCTTTGGAAATCCCTCAAAAGGATTGGGATTGGGCCCCATCTCATACTCATACCTGTACCTGCTGTTTTCAGCCATTGCATTATCATATAGACTGTCTAGTGTTGACTTGTCCAGCACGCCACCCTGCAATGCATTTTCAATCATTACATTTTAAAACCTCAGAGCAACAAATTATCCTTAAACTGTCTGTCATCTAATTTCAATTTACAACAGTTATTATCTTAATATAGAAACTTGACCTGTTTATTCTCAGTAACTGCAGCTCCATTAGAACCAGTAGTAGTTGTAATAAGCGTGAGCTCCCAATCTGCACCAGTTTGAGATGTTGAAGTTGAATCGATGCTTGTTTCACAGTATAATGTATTGTCTGCTGTAATAATTTTTATGTGGAGGATAAAAGTTATGAATATTAATGTATATCAATTCAAATAGTCACATCAAAATCAAGAGTTTCACCAGATGGAACAAGTGCGAGTGCAAGCGAATTTTTATCATCCAAGTCAGTTGATGATTCTTCTTGGGTGAACTCATCCAAACACTGCCAGAATAAAAAGAATTCCAAAGTCAGCGCATTGTAGAGTAATTATACAAGAGCAGGAAATCTAATATTGACTAATGGTTAGCAAAGTGAAGGAATTTTGATTCTAACCAAAAGATCTTCAAGCATGGTTGTTGATACATCTTTTTCGTTGCTCTTTGACAGTTCTGAATCTGATGATGTCTCACATTGATCAGATTTCTCTTCAACTACTACTTGTTTATAATCTAGTAACGTAACAGCTTGTGGATTAGCATTTTCTTTGGTAGCAGGATCATCAACTACCTGACAATATGAGAAAAGATAAATAATGCAGATTAAACATCTCCATGTTCGACCATAATGTGGGATATTCCTTAAATAATCAGAGAAAAAGTTGAAGAACTATACTTGTATCCACTCAAGAGCTAAAACGTATGGTGCCTCAGCCACGTATTCTTCCATGGCTGTCAGAAATGATGCAGGTGGCTGCACTTGTACATCAAGCAACTGATTAAGTTAGAACGTACAGAATAAGTTTGATGTCATCACAAGATTATATATATACCTTCTCTATTTTCACGAACTTTTGTTTTCGGGCCAATCCAAGATAATTGCAAATCTCAAAGAAATCTGATAATTTTTCACCCTGCAAAGGAATTCTGAAAACATGTTCAGAACTTTGAATTGAAATCTGAAGGTTTCAATGTAAACATATATCACCTGAGCTGTAGCCTTCTTGTAAATATCTAGTGCCCTAATAGCATCATGTTGCTCCATGTCAAAATACTGTCACAACACAAAAAATAATTATTTATGTATTCCACGTTTATTTCATTGAATAATTTGGAGGAAATCTAACATCACAATCACCTTGTCTACCAAATTGAGGATTCCATCAGTGATTACTACGTATAGCTTAACACTTTCACCTGCAACCTAAAATATAACTCCATAAAAGATAGTAGGCTCAATCAACAGTATGCCATAACCAACATAAGCTACTCAAGTTTGATAATTTCTTACAATCGAAAGTGCGTAATGAATCAATCTGTTGTGTAGAGCCATTCCCTCTGGCTGCAGAAATCAAACTTATGAATGCCCTTCCTGATTAGGTCAATATAAAATTGATTGCAACCAAACATCAAACTTGAACAATCAAATTTATTAACGGATGAGTTACTGTTTGATCCCTGTAGTAAGTGAAATTTATGATTCAAGACCACTGTTTGAGGAAATCATTAAATTATTCTATCTTGTTGCCATTCAACTGAATAGTCCTTATGCAGAGTTCTCAACTTAAAAATGATTTTTGTAAACAGAAGTCCTGATTCATGAACTTGACTCTCCTTTTTCCACAGGAAATGTGATCATGAGATAAATAATGAAATTTACTCGATAAAAATAAAATACAGAAAGATTTTATCAGAACTTGCAAAACAAGATAATGGAAAAAAGCAATTGAGAAAATGTTACGTACTCATACCTTGCAGTCAAGAAGGCGAAAAAGTAATTGTTGCATTGCAGGTAGTTGTTCAAGCAAGTACGTTGTCTTAAGCTCCCTCATTCGCTGTTCAAGATTGTTTGGAGAGGGGAAAAAAAAATTCAAGAGATGACATGTAAGGCAAGGATACATAAAATGCAAAGTGAAATTTATACATACAGATGGATTTTTCTGAATGTCATATTTCAACACAGAGAAACATTCAAGACATTCTTCAAGATACAACGCATATGCACGAACCCAAGCAGAATAATCCCATGCTTGACACAAAAAAGGAAAAACTCTCCTAGTTAGTTGTTCCCTAACAAATAATCAAATCATTTACACATTGAAAAGGAAGTACAATACCACTTGCACTTGAATCATCCCTAAAATGAGATAAGTTGAGCATAAGTCGACTGCCTCGGCCATATCTAATTAGTGAGTCCCGAAATGTATGATCCACTTCTTTCAATGCCCGGTGAATCAAAACCAATGTTTTTAATGCAACCTGGCCATAATTTACGGAATGAATGAATGAGCCAAGCTGAATAAGGGCAATCTTAGAATGAAGAATTAATTTTCACAAGATAATATTTTGAACGAACAAAATCAATATCAAGGTTAATAGTTTTGAGCAAATACCGTCCAATTGTGTGTTTTAGCGAGACGCTTGGTAAGGCGATGTATGCAATAAGTAACATCAGCTCGAGGACTTGAAGCTGAAAGTGCATTGAAGATAGCTGACCAAAACAAGAAAAATTTTTGATGGAAAGTTAAGTCATTTCCACTTAATTACTTATATTATTATTGAATATATTACCCATGATTTTGATTCACCACTGAAAATTAAAATAGAATCATATTCCAAGGGTTACATTTCATTGTCATCTGTACAAAAGTAATCTAAATTAACTTATAATGCATTTGTTAATTAACAAACTTTCATAGTTAATCAAATGCATTTAGACTATAACTGCCATTTAATTCTTCAAATCTAGCTCTTAGAGAAAAATAGAGAGAAAAAGTTTTGCTTACTCCTGATATGTTTCTCTTTTGCCAACATCTCATCATGGTTTGTGGCTTTGACAATGGCAACATCAATTCCCTAGACAACATCCAAGCAAGGGATAGCTAAGTATTATAAGGCTACATTTGATAAGTTGTAAAGTTCTAACAAAATTAAGAGCATTCGAACACAACGTTACACTAAAAATGTAATTAATTATATCACATTCCATTAAGGTATAACTCACCCTGTTTTCACTATTTACTTTTGCCAATCCAACCTTTGTGGAATCTTTCAAAGCTCCAAGAGCTTTTCTCAAGGTATGATGAGTGCTACCACCAGCTGCCATTCTATTTCAAGAGTTTAATCTTTCATTGAAACCCAACAGAATAGATTTGTGTTATTCATAAGCAAACATAAATCGCAACCCTAAACTTTTAGATAACTTCAATTCATAATTGGAAAGAAAAGCACAATTCTAAAAAATACAAAGGAAAGTAGAAAAAAAAGAGAGAGAGAGAGAGACAGAGAGACAGAGAGATTAAACTTATGCGGTGTGTTCTATAATAAATGATGAACTTGCTCCACTATATCAAACTTGATTCTGTAGCAGATATACAAGGGGCTTAAAATCATGCGTTATTTTTTCATACAAAAAGCATACCAAGATATTATACAAAACAGCCACATCCAAATTACAGCACTGAAGTACGAAACTGCTAATTTATTAAAGAAAAGTAGAATGAGTCCAGCATTACTCAAAGAAAGAAAAAACAGGAAATGGTTACCCTTTCATTCAACTTAATAATACATACTAATTTAGAATATAACCCATCAAAATCTCAATTAATTTGATATAATAGACACAGGACATCAAACATTAGAGAATATTGCAAACTAAACCATACATTATTCTCTTGATTCCTCTAATTAGAAGTCCCATTGTTTAGCTTGTAATAAACAAAGGGTCTTGTGTTGCAAAACAAATACTTTTTACTTGCATTCAGTTTCTCATAACAAATTTCTGTAAATGACAATCACAACTCATTTTTCCCTTTCATAATTTATTTATTTTTTTTATGATTACAAGAAATAAAAAGAGGAAAGAACTTTCAAAGCTAAACATCCCAACAATAACTCGTCCTTGATTTGAAAGACATAAAATTAGCATCAACGTAATAAAACCAAACAGTAATTTATAATTAAAAATGAATCTTCAAAATTCAATTGTTTATAAGGGCCGATCCTTACAATGCATCCAAAAAATTGAGGTTTTTTTTTGTATTAAAAATTACAGAATGCATAAGAACGTGATCATGCAAATACATATATTTGAAAGAGATACATCATTTGCACAAAAAGAATGCATGAAGAAGAAGACATCATATTACCTGACGAGGCATATACTTCAATTGCTGCCTGCTGGAGCTGCTGCAGAAAGCGGAGAAAAGGCCGGAGAATGAACAGGAAGCGTGACGACGAGGCTTCACAGACCTATTCTTCAAGACTCCAATTATATACGTTCATGTTAGTGTTTATTTATTTATTTTTTTTTTTAAGAAAAAAATTATATGCTTGGACAAGGAGTACGGAGTTTTGAGTAACTGTACGATAGATTCAACTTTGCTTATTTTTTCGGTTAATTATAATTTAGTCACTGATTTTCCCGTATTAGACACTTTACATCCCGGTTTTTAATTGTTTTTTTTTTAGTGCCTCTATTTTGTTACGGTTAGTTTTTTTTTTTTCCCGTTCCTTAAAACAGTTAAATACATATGAATTTTCGGACAATAAAATTATTTGATAGGTTGTGAGACTGGGATTGGTTTTATAAGCATTGAGGATAGATGTTAGAGGGTGGGACCTATTTAATTTGAAAAATAAAAATGGAAGAAGAAAGAAGAAGACAACTTAAAGTTGTTGGATAATGAGATCCGTGTAAAGGAAAAAGAAAGAAGATTTTGCAATGTGCAATTAGCATGGAGCAAGTTGGAAAGTTAAGCAATTTGTTGCAAATTGCAGCCGTGCTATGCGGTTTGCTTCTTATAAATAGGAGGAAGCAGGCTTATTTGAAGTGGGAGCACAAAAAATATAGTTCAATAGTAGAGCTCATGTGTCCAACACTATTAAGTATTTATATTAGAAATTAGATATAGAGTTTCTTAGAGTATAAATACTAGGAATTAGAGATAAAGTTTATTTTGGAATGTTATTCATATATTTTGCAAATGTTAATTTACTGGTTATTTTGAATTTGGAATGAAAATGTGATATACTAAGTTCAAATTCAAATTTGGGTAGTATTAACTTTTGGAATGTATCATTTTGAAATTTTTTATTTTTCAATTTAGTTAATAATTTAAGTGTAAGCTGAAATTGTTAAAAAAAAAAAAAACCCATTTTATGGTGATTACATTCCTGAAAAGTGAAGAAGTGAAAATGTAACTTAAGCCGGTTTAAAATTAATACTTACATAAAACTCCCATAAAAATCATAGAAATTTTCAGGTTACCTTAACTAGCGAAAAGGTTTTGAAACGCAGAAAATGTTGAATCTTGGATTCATGCCCACATTAAGTTGAGATTGAAGACATAAAATAGGACGTGAATTTTCATGGCTGAAAAAGCTATACGAGTCACTTCCCTCAAAAAAAAAAAAAAAAAAAAGTAAAAGAAAAAAAGACTCATACGAGTCACCTAGGCTGCATTTGATTGTTTAATTATTAGTCTATAGATGATTAATCCCCAAAGTTATGAAAGCAAATTCATAATTACCCATAATTCCCATATTGGGTCAGATTCTCTGGCATATGGTGATATTACCACAACATTATTAAAAATAATCCCTTCCTTCTAGCATTATAATTTATATTTTATTTCACATTGGATCAGAGCAATTGGTACAAGGCTTCCATTAAATCTATCCATGAAATCTATTCATCTATAACTTGGCACAAAAACTGAGCGGTGAGGTTAGTGAGCTTCAAATTGTATAAACCGATTTGGTTTTACGGATAATAGATGCTGAGATTTTATTCCTTTTGCTTCTACACTGCGCTAGCATTAACGTTTTCCTGGAAGAGTTTCTTTTCAGCTAAATTCGCAGCATGTTGCTCCAAGTATTCTTTGCTATTCATTTCTGTCAATCTGCAGTGTTCGATAAGTTTCACAGCAAACACTTAGGATTAGTACAGCACAACAGCAGAGACAGGGTATATAGTAGAGGAATAGAAGGCAAGAACACGCTCAAGGACAGAAATAAGAAATAGCCAACAATTTGGAGATTTTTTTTTGGAAGCCCACCAGGTTTCGGAGGCTTTGCCTCAACTAATCCGAACCCGACCTGGGTTGCGCACCTGGCAGTGGTAGGGGGATAGTTGCAGAGATTTTTTCTTTTCTATTTTTTGGGTAATTAAGACCCCCAGCATAATGACATTTTCTTTCACACTGATTTTTTCCAACTCAGCAATAAAAAAAAAGAATCATAAATAAAATCATTTAGTTGAATTTATTTTAACTCAAAAGAAACTAGTTTCTGTTCAAGCTTTAGATTAATGAATAGATATGCAAACAGAGAGAAAAGAGTTCTTTCTAGCTTAGCATGCTTTGGCTCGTATTGGATATGCTTGTGCACAAACTGCAAGGCAAAAAGAAATACATTGCAATATCTGAGTTTACCTACTAATGGTGCGGTCTTTTGCAAATCCCAGTTCGTTGTCTACACAAATATCAGATTCATCATTTTTCCTTGATCTTGTAGAGGTTCTAGGTGCCATCTGTTGGGCATCAGAAATTGTAACTACCCTTCTAAAAAGTTCAAGAGGACTCCCTTCTGCTGTACACAGCAGTCGGGCCTTGTTTTCATACATTACCTGTAAGCATAACAGCAAAATCCTTAGGGAGAAAAATAAAAGATTCATGTAAAAAGCAAGGAAAACACGAAGATCAAAAACCAAAGTTTTATGTGTTTTATGACATGCACAAAAAAACAAAGTTATAGAGCTGATCAGGTTATAGCTTTCACAGTGCTGGATAATCTGGTAAATTAGAATTTACTCACAGGCCCACCACTACATGAATTTCTCTAGAGCATACTAGGAAAAAACCACTCCTGTGGTAGTAAACATTTGTCCTCAATTGCTACACTGAAATCATTATAGAACAGCAGTAGCAACAATGGAACAACAGTAATAAGAAATTAAATGTAAAAAAGATAGTTTTTCCTAAATTAATTGTAAATGTTTCAAGTTCAAATGAATCTTTGTTGTTCATCAACATGCTGTTACATTACAACATTACCCCCCTTGATCGGAAGTTTACACATGAAACAATTTGAAACATGTCATTAGAAATTCTCAGAACCATATGCAAAAATACATTAAGAACTATTTCAACCTGTGATTTTCCAACGATTGATTCAGTCCCTATTTCAGGTGCATCTCTTTTGTATCTTCTAGTTATACAGATACAATGAGTTCTCAGCCCTCACCATGTCTTATCTAAAATCATCATTTGAATTTATGCATGAATGACAAAGAGCATTATCAGAGATTGAAAGGAGGAAAGAGAGGAACCATGTACAGAAAAAGCTTGCAAATGCATTTCACAGTATAGTTATTGCCAGAGATGCATTTTGCAGACAAACGTTAAATTTTGACCTATTTGAGTGTATACTGATGCCATCTACATCATAATGATATTAAAGCCTCTAAAATTATTTAGAACATCCAGGAAAGACACACAGAGCATGTCAAAAGGAAATTTATCACAACAAATTATGTCCTAGCATATTGCAAACTTCCAATAGATAATTTCTGGCTATTGACTAGTTTGCTTCTATTTTAATACTATTTTTCCTCAACTATAAACATCTATATAGAAATTAAAAAACAAGTTAAGAGTTCAGAAAAATGACATGAAAGGAAAGATGGGCAACCAGATATTTTTAACAAAACAAGAAACCGAACCTAATTATTATTAAATTTGAACTGCACCCAACTAGGAGTTGATGGACTACTTCATGGAGTGACAAAACTATCTACCATGTCAGTTTTGTGACAACTAAGGGTCTATCTATATTTGCCTATGGAACACACTATTGGTATTCATGGTAGCAGCTAGAAGGTAAGGTAACTATACTTCTAAATGCAATGTGAAGCAAAGAGAAATCAGTGAGAAAAACCAAAGTGTATCTTAAGATGAACAAAAAGACTGTTTCACTTCAAAATGAAAAAACTAAACACAGAATTCTAGATTTAAGACAGTAAAACCATTTGGGAAAAGAAGTGCATACATCAACTAAAGTGACAAACCGATAAGCTGCTGTCCGATTATGTAGTCCAAAGACTGGGATGCCCTCTAAAGCTAGCGTATGGAAGTTCTCTGTTAAAAAAAAATATTCCTGTAAGGATTAAGCCTGGAAATTCACATAACCATTAAAAGATATGAACCAAGCGTAACACACTATACATGAGAGACCAAGCTGATGAAAGAAACCTGCTACTAGGGAAGCTACTGATTATAACAGTCAAAGATCACATATTCAAATGGGAATAAAACCTCATACTTTTGCAAAAATTTGATAGAGCTATGATCCAACTATGGATTGCCTAAATGTATTTCATGCAAATCAAAAATCCATTCAGCTTAGCATTACTCACTACATAATCCAAAATAATCTGCGGCACCGAGAGGTCTGTCACACAATTCCTCAAAGGTAAAGTATGCAAATCCATTGGCACCTAGTGGAACCTGACAAAATTAGAAATTAAGAATTTTAAAATCAAACTTCTAAGACACTGCATGCTGAAATGAAAAACAGCATATACCTGCAATGTCCTTCCCATGACTACTTCCACCACTTGGGGGCCTGCTGTTTGCTCACCAATTAGTTCTTGAAACTTTTGCTTAAGAAGGTCTGATAAATCTTCGCCAACAAAGTAGAAACCTTGTTGTGCCTGCAGACCGGTATTCATTTTACATCAAAGGAAGTATGATAGATGCAATAATGAAGTGCTGGCAAGCAAAAATGAACTTTTTAGTAATCACAGAGAGATTGTCAACAATTTACCGAAGTCATTTTCCGATAATCTACTGCTGAACCAATTTGATGAACCACACATCTTTCCTATAACAACGCATTCAAGATATTAACTTTTTGTGTCCATGCTACATAAACGTGTAACAAACTTAGAGTCGCTTGGCTTCCTATCCGACAACTGCAAACTATATCATATATGCACGCACCTTCAAAGTGGCAATGAAGGGTAGAAACAGATCTCTTTGCAATCCACCTTCATAAAGATTATCCGGAGCACGATTTGAAGTGGCAACAAGAATCTACAATTGCCTCCATCATGCATAAGAATATGGGTTCCATGTTAATTACATTTGAGACCATGGATATGAAATCATAATGTAAAGATTTGCACAGAACACAAACTGACAACGCCATTGCTGAACAGATGTTTATATAGACGGTTCAGTATCAATGCATCAGCAACATCAGTCACCTATGTAAGAACAGCGAGTGTATAAGCATTTTTCCTAGAATAGTATAAAACACCACATTTGATCAACAAGATGTAAGATCTAATATTGTAGTTAACATACCATGAATTCATCTAGGCATAATAAAATCGCCTCATCTGATATTTCTCCTGCAACAACTTCAAGTGGATCTGCAACACCCTTGTGCCTCTGCAAATTCGGTATTAACACAGAACTCAATTTAGTATTTGCATATTCGTATCAAAAAAAAAAAAAGAGGGCAAAAGGTAGTAACAAAAAAGGCTGAAATATAACAACACCCCCCCCCCCCCCCCCCCCCCCTCCTTTTCTTTTTTTCCCTCTCCTTAATATCTGATTCACAACAATTATGCCTCTCAGAGAAACTTAAAAAGGCAAAGACAAAATACCAGAAAGGAAAGACTACCCAATAACCTACACTTTGTAAGTAAGAAAATATTTACGTGTAAAGCCTGTGAAGATTAAAAATCGAGTGAAAAGAAAAATATATGCTCTTAAGTCCAATGAAAATAACGCGAGCAGAAACCTAAGAATATAATTTGGAGAACCACATTATAAGTTAGATTCTTACTTGCAAGCGGCTATGGACATTCAACATGAAGTCATGAAAATGGATCCTCTTTTTCCTCCAATTGCTAGGCCTGAGGAAGGAACCAGTATATAAAATCATCAATGCAAGAAGAAATTATTCTTTTCCTTCAAAATTGTGCCCACACTTGTAATTCCCAACAAATTAAAAACTATAAGCTCACAATTGATCAAAGAATAAGTCCATCAACATAGTCTTTCCAGTGCCCACTCCACCATAAAGATATAAGCCTTTAACTGGTGAATAGGAAGATTGTGGCAAGAAACGCGACCACAACCATCTACTCCTGAAGATTTTTGAAAAAATGGTTAGCAATTAATGGCAAAATGGCATTTGAAAGTAAAAGAAAATTCTAGAACTGAAAACCAATCAGTAAACCATAATAAGACAGGTATGAAGAGCTATCCCCATACAATAATGTTTTGGAAACAGAAAACTGTACGCACAAGGAACAAATGGAATATTTACCTTCCAGATTTGTCTGAAGCAGTGTAACGATCCAACTTGCAGGCATCAGCTGACTCAAAAAGCTCATCATAAAGCCTTTGAAGCTCTCGTAGCGTGCCTACCTACAGAAGACATTGGCCAGTAAATGTTTCAGCAAGGAAACTCAAAAGCAATAAAATTTACAAGCTTTGATTATTTGTAAAAAAGTTACAAGTTTCTGAATGTTTGCAATCAGATACTTTTACATTCAAACCATAAGCAAAGAGAAACTATTTCCTAAAGTGCAAGGCTTATTATCAATATCCATATTACCACTTGATTAATAAATTGTCGCCCTGACAAGTCTTTATTGGACAAATAAAAAGGGCATACATCAAAGAAGCTCAAGTTTCAACACATTGAACAAAACTTCCTTCAGAGTTCCAGCGAACAAAACTGGAAAAGAATGATCACCAGTAACATAAACCAATTCAATGCAATTTAAAATTTCAGAGCTAGATAATTAGAGTTGATAATCATCACCTGACACGTATCACCATCCAAGAGCTCACCGGTAGCAATTCTTCTTCCATACTCTACAAGTGGGCCTCCAATATTCACATCTGCAATTGCCAAAATAGAAGATTATAAGAATATATTTTTCATGAAGCCAAATCCTACAAGAAGAAAAGGAATTCAACCTCCAGTAGAAAGTTTAGCAGCATCCGTCGATAGAGCTCTTGAGATGATGAAATTGTGGCATGGAAATCTATCAATGTCAGCTTTGTTGACACTTCTACAAACAGAAGTGATACCATTGGAATACACCAAAAGCGTCTGTTGCCTTTTCGCCAAATTAAAAGAAGAATAGTGGTGTTGATATTGAAAAGCTGATAGAAATTGACGAACAGATCGAACACTTCTTCTCATTTTTCAATTCAAAAGCTAAATTTCCCAATTAACTCAATTCAATCCTTTCTAATCGCTCTCCACAGACTGAGACTCTCCAAAATAACAGAGTCCTGAGAACACAAAAAAAAAAGGCATATAAGCATCAAAACTTCACTAAATTAAAATATAAGTATCAGAAAATGCATAATTATCATAATTCGCATCTTCATTTTCACTATTGAAACTTTAATAAAGATCCGAAGAAGAATAAAAGTAGCAATATTCACAGGTCACGTCAACGTTGACAGGGCAGAAAGCAAGAAAACAACATGCTCTTCTAAACTTCAAATTCCATTAACAAAACTATTAATTAATCTCACAAATTCGAAAAAAAAAAAATTGTCCTCCTGATTATAAAAAATCATAAAAACATGTAGTGTAAATCTTATGATATAATAATTTCTAACTAAAACATCAAAATTTAAAAAAAAAAAAAAAAGAGGAAAACAGAAAAGAAAGACGGATCATCTTCACCTGAGCTGCGGAGAGGATCGTTTATTTCTCTCGGAAGGAAACAGAGAAATGAAGAAGACGAAAATGAGAAATGATTGAGTCAATGTGATAATGAAGGGGAAAAAGCAGGAATCGCTTTAAGTTTAGGTGGTGGCTTGATGGAGGACCAAAAAGCAGAAGGTTGAAAATGAATTGATTAGCTTTTCAGAGACAGCTCCGATAATTTTTGAGGTTGATCTGTGCGCTGTTGTATAATGTTTTTTACGCAATCTGCCTCGTTTCCGCAAATTCCCGTGCTTATATTTGTTTATAATAGACTTTTTTATTTTATTATTACTGCAAGTCTGTATGGTAATCAGAAACAACATTTTTTTTACGTTGTGACTTGAAATGAGAATATTCCTTTTTTGAAAATTCTATAAAAAGACTCACTTTTCATCAATTATACAATTTTCACCCTTAATCTTAGATTTTTTAACAAAATCGTCCTGATTTTATCTAACATTATCTCAGATTTATAATCAATAAGGTTGCACGTGCATGGGGACACGGGCTATTTCTTATATTTAAATGTAAAAAAAATATAAAGTGTTAAATTATAAATGTAAAAAACTATCATTTGAATATCATCTAAAGAATTTTGCAAATAAAATTTACAATAATGAAAGAACTATATAATATTATATTAATAATTTCAAACAAAAATTTATTAATTCAACCATAAAAACGCCAATCAGGCTAATTAATCATCTTACCTTTCACGAAAATAGCAGAATGTCGATATTTTGAATTTGATTTCTATCAATCACACTATAGAGAGGCAAAATTCTGGCTCCAAATTTTAAATGACTGCGTACATGAGAATGTATGAACTTACGACTTCACTTAAGCTAGAAAAAATTTTAGCTGGCCCCAAGTTTTAAACAACTGGTCTCCCTTCTATATGATGTCATAATGTGACAACTTATTTGTCCCATGAAAAATATTACCTCCATTTTTGTCAATTCTTTACGTTTTCCTTTTTGGATGTATTTTTCAATTCTTTACATTTCCATTTATAGTAAGTTTTGTAATTGTTTATTATTATTTTTTTATTGGTATTAGTGAAAAAGTAGATTTTTTAAAGGGTTAGTGATTGTTTATTATTATTCATACCTTGATATTAGTGAAAAGCTGAATTTTATTAGTATTGTTGAAAAATAAATGTAAAAAATTGGTAAAAACAGATGTAGTATCATTTTGTGTCAAATGGAGGATAAAAACACATATTTTACTAGTTTTATACGTAAATATTATTCAAAATAAGGTATTGTTTGATTGGAGATAAGTAGATAAAAAAATATAACCTCCCAAGAAAAGAATTAATCGTTTAGTTCATGTTATCCAATTTACTTCCTAAAAATAAACATCCCAACTTTTCTTGGGTAACTTTCCAAGCTAAATGTGATGAAGTACAAATTGTTTTAGTTATAAATTACTTTGTATTTCATTTTGAAAACATAATTAATTGTATGGATTTTTTTTTCTTACAAAATATAAAATAAATATTTTTTAGAAAGTTGATTTTAGTACCATGATTCATAATTAACTTATGTGCAATTGTAATTTGCATTAAATTATACTTTTAGGAAGTGGGACAAATTAAGCCAAACAATAGAGAAGTTACTGTGCAAGAATGTTAGTTTTAGAGTAATATGAGGGTAAAATAGTTAATTTAGTACTAAATTCTAATACCACCTAATGGAAAAATGACTATTTCAATGTAAAAAATTATGAATAATTTAATTTATAATATAATCTTTTTTCATATTGATTCTGTTTAGTACTATCATATAGTTTTAAGGATACATTATAGATATAAATTCATCCAACAACATATTTGAACACTAAATTAAATCAATTAATTAGATTATCATACTAAAAAAAGGTAACATTTATCATTACATTATAAAATTTTACAGTAAATTTTTTATGAAATGTTCGTAATAAACTGCAAAAATTCATTCGAAAAATTCGTGTAGTTGGCGGATTAGGGAAGGCATCGCTTTTAAGCAAATTTGGTACAAAAGGTTGCAAGACAAATGCGATTTTGAATTTTTTTAACTCGTATGATAAATTGTTTATACTGAATCCAAGATCAATTTCAGTAAGTTGCAATTTACAGAAATAAATTTTATATTATTAATTTTATATAACTGCAAATTTAATGGTCGTAATATTTAATTTACAGTATAAAATCAAATTCTACAAACTGTGGAATACTAAAATTAATTTCCGGATAAGTCAAATGAAAAATTGAAAATGACATTTGTCTCGCACTCCTCCAACTACACAAATGCGAGACAAATGGCATTAGCCAAAGAATAATGGGTATGGTATGGCAATGGCATCACGTCACCCCCATTACCTTAAACTTTGGGGACCATTGCAAGCAAGAATTGGATAATTGGATGGACCATTTGTTTTTGTTTCGTCTCGTAAATGTATTTGTTACTTTTCATTTTATGTGGTCACAAACTAATCAAAAGTTTCCACGTATTTTTACTTTTTTTTTCCTCAATAAAAACTTAAATAATTTAAAAGTTTTAACCTCTATTCAAACTACGTTCATTATTATTTTCTTTTTTCAATCTATATAAGCAAGGCAGAAGTATTATTTGACTTCTTACGTGTACACTAATTAAGTGCATCTTTAAAGCCAAATTATATTGCTATTATCTACTCCTATTGAAACATCTATTTTATCGTTAAAAAGATGATGAGTTAATAGACATTGTTTAATAAATTTTTCTTTTTTCAATTTTTTATGGTCTACTTAACAATATTCACATCGATATTATTACATAATCAATTATACATTAAATAGCGGACATAAAAAAAAAGGAAAATAGAGAATAACATACGGTACACTTGAGAGTTTTTTTTTTTTTAACTTAAATCTATATAGATAAACGTTCATAATCGTTCACACTTTTCATTTTATTTGACACGTCCGCTGCAAATTTACATTGGCGTTGGACATGCTCTAACATATTTTGATATGGATTATATATGTATTCTCATATTAAGTATTTACTATTTAATTTTTATAATTTTCATTTAATTGTATTTCTAGTCATATGTAAGAACAATTTTTTTTTTTTATAAATGTGTTTATTTGTATATGCGTGTAAAAACCAATATTCACAAACAATAAAAGAAATTTAATTCTTTGGAGAATAACAAATGCCGTCTCATCACATTCGTATTTTCATTTTGTTTATGTATTTTGACATGTATATACTTACTATATGTTCTTAATCATAATTATCAAACTCACAAGTCAACTCGCTTGATTTTGAGAATTTAGGTGTTGAACCAAATTAACTTGCATACAAAATTGAAAATTAGTGGACTTAGTATAAACTCATGTGGGATCTTATGGAATCGTGAACTCGGATTTCGAATCGTAAACTCAGACTATTCTATCGCAAAGTCATATTTAACCAAAAGGGTCATAGATTGATATTTTGAATCTTATAATGATGTGGGGTCTCATTTTTTAATTTGTAGTAATTAAAAAAAAGTCTAAACTTTGACTTTGTGATCTTTTGCCGGAATTTGGCCGGATTTTATTGAATATAGTGATGGAAATATGTGTTTGAATTCTAATTTTACATGTATGTATTATATTATATGCCAAATATATTTTTATTTAATATAAATATTTATTCTTATTTATTTTTTTTTAAAAATATAGATATCTATGCTTTCTATTTTTAAGCTTTTCAAGATATATATTTTTTATTAGTTTAGTAAAATATATATAAAATGTAATTTTTTTTTATTTACCAATTTTACATTTCTTAAATTTTATCTATAATTCATATTAATATATTTAATCATTCTCAGATTTTTATTAATCTATTTCTTCATTTTGAGTGTGTTTGGCAAAACTTTTAAGATGGTCAAACTTCCGTATAAAGAGGTTTTAGCTTATAAGCTGTGTCAACTACCTATTTGGCAAAGCCCTTATTGGAAAATTTAAGGAGCTTATTCGGTGTTTTTCATAAGCTGAGAGGAGCAACTTATGAAATAAGGAGCTTTTCTCCTTATTTTAAGCCCCAAGTTTGTCCAAATGAATTTCTTATAAGCCCTTAAAATATTAACAAATTCATTTTCTATTTCTTCATTTTGAGTCGGACAAAAAACTTGACTCGGAAAACACATAAAATTGGACTGAGTTTACCAATGGGACGCATTTTAGCGTTTTACACTAAAAACCTTATTAAAATAACACATTTTACGCTAAAACGGCGTTGTTTTCTTAAAACCCGTCGTTTCTCTTCACCTGCGATATCAAACTACACCTTAGTACCTTACGCGTTACCCAAAAATTGAAATCCCTGATCTATCGAGCTGCTCTTCCTCTAAACCTTTCGCTGTCTCCACTGCCCACCTACCGATTTCAGCCTTCAATCGAATCAAGCTCTGGTTTCTGTTTCTGCGTTGGAGCTGGTTTCTGCGTTATTTTCCTCAATTTCTGCATTGGAGCTGCTGCAATAAGCAGGTAAGTATGCTCTTTATTGCGTTGTGTTTTTTGGTTTTTAATTCTTTGAATGTTGATGATCGATGAATGATTTAGTGTAGGTTGAATGGTGGGTTTTTTCATTTTCTTTTTTAATGGGTTTCTTTATCTCTTTTTTCTTTTTTTATTATATTATTGGATCATACAACAAAATCAAAAACCATACACAATTACAGATTCAGTTCAATTCAAAAAGACTAAAAAGAAAGCCAGAAAAATTGGCTTTCAGTTCTATGATTTTTCATTTTTCATTTTCTTCTTTATTTTTCTGTTTTTTAACTGTTTATTGTCAAGGCTAAAAAACATATATTATTTGATGTTTCTGATTTTATTATTGTATTATTTGCAGTATTAATTTATTAATTATTGTCTTGCGGAAACAAACTGCAGTTTGTATAATTCTGTTCTTTTTGAGCAGAAACATTGAATTGGATTTTGTATAATTCTTTGTTTGAACACATTAAGTAAATATATGTATTGAATATTGGTATATTTGATACTTGCATATGTATTGAACAACTATATATGAAAAAATTTTGTAATATTTACAGGTTTGTTTTTCCGCAATCGTAAACTTGTGCGATTTTACGAGTCGAGTTTACTTTATGAGTCAATAGGACCTTGTCCGATTTTACCTTGGCTCACAAGTTCGACAACCTTGGATTTAATAATATCTTTTGATTGGATTTAGTGTCTTTTTTATATTGGATTTGGTGTTATTGCTAAATTTTCTATTTGAAAACTCACAGGTTTAAAGAAAAAAAATAAAAAAATGAGGCAGTATTCATAAGAAAATACTAATAGCAAGTTCTGGGTATTTTGTTTTTAATAAGCAAAGATATTTGGCTTTGTTGAATACTGAATATTGGCTTTGCATTATAGCCTCTATTTGTAAAATATTATATGTTAGTTTAATCTTAATCGTTTTCAATTTTTCAATAAGTGTGGAGTTGTAAATTACATAGTGGTTGTAATTTCTTGTTGAATTTGCCCTTCTACCTTTTATCAGTTTGCACCCTGAAGCTTTTCTATTAGGGGTTGCCCTGTTTTGTACTCTCTGATGTAATATTATTAGCTCTTTGTTGCTAACCCAAAACAATTTAGAAAATAAAAAATAAAATATATGCTTGAAAAAGAATGATTTTTGATTGAGATGATTTGATCATAGTGATTGTTTTGTTTGTATGAGATGATCAAGAGGCCTTTTTGAAAACAAAACCATTCTTCAAATTGTGAGGATTTGGGGACCTAAAGCGTGAATCTAACATTTCCTCTCTTCTCTTTGCTATTCTTGATTCTTCAACTTCCCTTTTTAAAGACAAGTTTTCAATTTGTAGGAGATTCAAGGGAAGAGTTTTTAGGTTTTGACTCTTCTAAATATTTTTGGTGTATATTTTCCAATCAAATGTAGATTTCATTTTTAATTTGAATATGGAAGACTTCATGTAAACTTTCTCCAAACAATGTTTGAAGATTACAATTTTGCAGTTTTTATTCTAATTCTGGATAAGGCATAAGCATTTTGCAGAATTAGATTAAATAATGGTCAACAAGTGGAGGAATTAGATTAACAATAATCTGTAGAATTTATAATGTGTTTGATTTTGGCAAAACTAAGATTTATTTGTCTTTGTAGACTTGACAAATCCAGCGAGATTTTATGTTCACTAGTCACACTTGATTCTTCACAATTTCACCATTCACACTTTACACCTCGCAATTCACACTTCAATGAAAAATAATCCATAGAATCTCCATTTTTTAAAAAAAATTTCAAGTTTTGATTTTGGGTTCATTGATAGAACCTTTTTAAACCTTCGAAACCCATTTGAAGTTTTTGTTACTTTATCTTCTGAAAATCTAAGAAAGTTTTTCTAAGATTTGGAAGTTTCCTGGGTTTAGCTCTGAATATTTTGAACCTGTTTGATTCGGCTATGCTCTGTTTTCATTTGTATCCCATTTGGGTATTGCTTTAATTGAGTCCTATAAACTGGTAATGGTTTGTTACGGTTTGTCAGACAAACAGAAAGAAAATGGCAAATCAAGGAGCTAAAAAGAGGAAAGAAGAGAATACACGACATATGGCAAACCTCCGCTATGTGGTTATCGCCTGCAATGTACAATTTTCTCATCTTTTACTTGATTATTTCTCTGCAATTCTATTTCTTGTATTCAAATGGTTGCATTGATAATCGTTAATTTTTAGGTAATTTATGTATTAATACTTGTTCATACTTAGGTAATTTATGTATTGGTGCGGATGCTAATTTTTCACTCTAGTTTCACTTGGAAACATTGGATTGGTCTGTCTTTGACCTCTTTGGCTTATTTTCTTCCATATCAACAACTTGCTTCAATGGCAAAACCTACTTATGGAGATAATGGAGATCTTCTTGATGGGGGATTTGATATGAGTACCAGTGGAATTTGTGGGTATGTCTTTTTCTGTTTTCGGTGCTTTTTATACTTTTAACTTAGTATGAATTCATCATGTATTTAATAGGGGATTGTTTAACTTGGTTAGATTTGTTTGTAATGTGTTTGTTGATGAAGCTATAGGATGTAGCCATCAGCATGGTCAATAGATGTTTTGATATGCTCTTTAAGTTTGTGACACTGAGTTTATAATCCAAGTTATAATTTCTTTTCTTAGAATTTTTTAGGCTAGAATTCATCATTTGGGGCTATTTGCTGTAATGTCAAATTTTATGTAAAATCAAGAATTGCACATGGAAAGGAATAATATATATAGAACATGAACAAGAGGTTTATATTCATTTGAGATGAGTAAAGAAGAGATAATTGTAGTATATTAAAAACAGTAAATCCTAGGTGGATAACTGATTAGGATCTTAGTATTCTTCTTCCATCCTTTATCCGACCTTTACGATTGAGTTGTTTTATATATCTTATTGTGTGTAATAACAAACGTTTTGTTGATCATCATTGATAGCATGTGAATGGTATACAAAGATGTGAGACTGTTTCTCACCCAATTATTATCTAGAAGGTGAATGGCTTTTGTTGGAGTTTACTCTAAAATGGTCTGGAAACCTCAAATTCTCCTTATATTAAGTGTCTTTACTTGTTCTTTCATCCCATTATATAAAAACCAGCAAAGTAGGATCTCCTTAAGGTAATTTGTATGAATTTTACTCTATGAAGGATAAGTTGTCTTGCTAGGTATGGTTTATTTTAGTCAATGCTAATAAATTTTGCTGTATTCAGTTGATTGACCCTTTGAAACATCATTGCTAGTCCATTCATCTTGTTTACTATCTCATCTAATGAGTTTTTTTTTTTTTTTGATGATGTATAATATTATTTTCTCATTTTTGGTTATTCCTTTCAGCTATCTGCATGATGTTATCTACATTACGGGCTTTGTGCAAGTCATGTCCATCATCTCTGACAAATTTTGGTATACATACCTAGTGGTAAGATCCCATTTACTTGATCCTTTGTAAATTTGTGTCTAGGTGTAGAAGGCCATGCTCATGACATGCTTTGGAAATGACATGTTATGGGATAGATGAAATCATGTACCATTTTTTAGAGATGGAGTTTTCATACCCACAATACATATACTTAAGGGCCTTAGGGCTGTAAATTACCTGACCTGAGAGTGCACGAGACTGCGAGAATTCTTATTTGTCCCGAAAACTGTCCTAAATTTGTCTTGAAAAAATACTGATGTAAATTTAATAGTCTCGTTCCGAATTATATCCCGAAATTAATTTTGGCACGGGACCTGTACTTTAAACAATACCAAACTATCCAAAATTTTATGCCATCCTATCCAGGGAAAAAAATACTCGACCATGTTTTATTCAGTCTTTTATGAGCATTTTATTTATTTGATACGTCAAGAAAATAATAATAATATTTTAATTTAAGATATTCTCAGGTTTTTTTGGCTTAACATTCTAAATTAGGTTTGGTGTAAAGGGAGATATGATGATCTAAGTTTGGTATGTTAAATTTTTTCCAACCAAATTTATCTATAAAAAATATGTTTATTTTAAAAATTTATTATATTTATTTACTCTTACATAATATTTATTTATTTTGAATTGTATGATTCAATTATTTAATATTCAGTAGACTATTTAGGTTTAGTCTGAAAAATTTAATGTGAAGAAATCCTAATAAGTTCTTATCTGATTCGTTTTGTTCCATTTTTGGGCACTGAAATTATGTACTGTTTTGTTTCGAAAAATGGTATGGGACGGCATGACAACCTAAGTACAAGGAGGGGACATGATTGTATTCTTTATGTCCTGAAAATTTGGGATGAGACCTGTAATTACACCATCCTGTTTCGCCTCGTCCCATGCTCACCCTTAAATTTAGACCTTATTGAGTTGAGTTCAAAAAATCATAGATGAGCTTGAGCTTGGCTTGGCTAGATAATTCAAATTTCTATCAATATTACTACATTAAGTGCTCTCGTAAGCAAGCTCGATAAACCTAATCAAGCTCCTAAGTAGGCTTGCGAGTCAAGCTTGACCGCAACTTGTTTATTAAATTAGCTTGAAACTTTACTCTTTCATTTTTAAGCTGATTTTGAATGAGCTTTTATCAAGTGAGCCTCAAGTAGTTTGCAAACGGGCTTGACTCATTTATAACCCTATGTTTAATTCTGATAGGAACATTGGGCCAAGTCCATATTTAGTTTATAGGCGCAGAAAGCAGGGTAGAGAGCAAGAAAGAGAAGGATGCCACCTCACTAGTTAGTTAGGATAAGAGTACTATTATATATAGAAGGAATGACAGTAGTATA
>CATIWJ010185750.1:0-27616 GCA_949640765.1 Croton laevigatus
CTTTTCTTAGACTCTCTAATATCATACTTGGATTCATGATCCCTTGCCATAAGATTATCTCCTGCCTTTATGTACATGGTACTCAAAATATAATTCTGAAGTGACTACCCTTTTATGGTTTGAGTACTTGTGGTGATTCAATTACATTTTCTTATGTTCTTAATTCTAATTACTATTGTTGTACCAGATTTAGTTTGCCAATCTGGACCTAGTGCTTGGCCTTCCCTAGTCTATGCTCAATCTGCAATATATCCCATGGCACATAGTGCTGCTCAGGTTCATATTTCCATTTCCCTCCTTACATATTACTATTTTAGTGTGTATGTGTTTGAACTTTTATCTCCTACCAAATTGTTGATGGTTTCTATCATGTAAACAAAAGTTTTAATTGAGTATTTGACGCCCAATGAAAAAATCAAATTAGACTATTCTCTTTCCTTATCCACCAAAATAGCAATTTTTGTTGTAAGAGAACTACAACCTTAATTAGAATAGTTTAGAAGATAAGTTTGACACGTTTTGATTTAAAAAACTCTAAAATAGTTGAACTGCTACCTTTAATGACATCTAAAAAGAGTACCTTGCTGAAACAGCAGTTTCAACTTTAATGCCAAATAAGCATTTAAGGATTTGCGTCATTTTGCTCTGATATCATGGTGACCAGTATCAGCCTCCTACATAATCCTTTCTTCTGATCTTTTTGTTGGTTTCTTCATTAGCTGCATGGTTTTATCCCCCAACACCCGCACTTCTTTCTTCCAATAATTTCCCCCTACGCTTTTCTTTATACATTAAATAATTCAACTTCTATTATTTTTTTTTATATGCGTAGGACGTTTTTCCTGTTATTCCTGGAGACACAGATTACAGAATATTTTCCCAAGATTATGGAAACATTCCCAGTCTGGATATTATCTTTCTTCTTGGTGGTTATTACTACCATACCTCCTATGATACATTGGACAAACTACTGTATGCATTACATCTGTTGTTTTGGTGTAGACATAGATTAATTGATGTGATTTTATGGAACTATATCCTTACATATCATATATAATTGTTTGTCAACCAGACCTGGAAGCATGCAAGCACGCGGGGACAATTTGTACAGTATGCTTAAAGCCTTTACGAATGATTCTAAGCTGCGGAATGCACAAGAAAGAGAATCTATGGAAGCTAGTTCTGATAATTATAAGGACGAGCGAGCTGTTTTTTTTGACTACTTATCATGGTTTATGGTGTGTTGATAATTCTTCGTTCCTGTTCTTGGGTGCTTTCTTTCTTATTTGAACTGAGATGCATTGGTTACGCCAAATGCTATATGCAAATAATTTTCTTTCTAATTATGAAAATTTCAGATATTCTATTCAAGAAGGGGAGCAGTGGTACTTCATAGCATTCCGATTGCCATCTTCCTTATCATGCCATTCCTTCAGCGTGCTCTGGATTCAGGGTTATGTTCTGGGTTTGCAACCACCTTTGATTTTTTGAAAGGTGGTGTCTCTACTGCTGCATTTTCTCATGATTATACATGTTCTTATTCTAGCCGACACTTTGCACCAATGAACCTCCAACCCTTAAGCCCCCTCTATAAATTTGTACACTTGCAAATGTTGAAGATTTTGGTAAACAATTCTCAAATTTGTTTTTCAGGATTGCTGTTACATGCTGCTGCAGTTTTACTGGCAGTTATTTTTCCTGTTGTCTTCTCCATTTTGAGGTTATTTTTATCCAGCCATGCAATGAGCTGGTAGGTTTGCTCTCTTGTTGTTTACTTTTCTATCACTGAGGATTGAAATTTCATAAATTTTGAAGAAAAAGATCATGTTGGATTAGCCACATGCAAAGTGCTAACAGTAACAGATGATTCAATAAAAATTAAAAGAAAAAAAAAATGATGATGCTGTAATGTTAAATTTCCACCAATGGGAACAAATCAAAGTTTGGAGTTTGCTGGAAAATGAAAGATTATTATGTTTATTGTGAAAATGCTGGACTTTTATGTAGGTTTGCTCATCCTTACCTAGCGTACATGATGTTCATTCCATGCTCACTCATTGGTTTGTTGATCCCAAGAACTGTTTGGAGTTGTTTTCCTCTCTCTCAAGATGTCCCAGTTTTCAAGAAATCAAAGGAGGTACAGCTATTTGTTCATGTATTTATTAGACTTGTTGTGGAGAAGACCTGAGTTTATATCCCATAATTGTAATCAGAATTTATGCATTTAATATGGCATTATAGCATTGAAGGGCTAAGAAAATAGTTATACAAGTAATATTTGGCTGATTTTGGCACATATTACAGAAAGTTTAAAAGTAAATTCTTTCTGTAGAAGTTTCAAGCACAATAATATGAGAAGTGGGATATAAACTGGTTTTGAAATCTGAAAAACTCCAATACAACTTGTTTTTCTGCTAATCGATTTCAAATATCTTCTTCTGGTGTGTGGAACCATGTTGATGTTTACCATAATAGATCTCAATGAACTTAATCCGTGGCTGGGTTCTGTTCGTTTTGTAGATTTTTATGTTTTTTTTTCTCTCCTAGATGGTATTTAAATTTAAGCTCGGTTGCATAGTCATTACCAAAGTATAGCAGATAATTAATATAGCATGTATCTCACAGGTACTATCTACTGAAGCTTGGTTTTGGGGAGCATTTGGATTTTATGCTTGCTTAACTTTGGTAGGAAATTTGATCACTTATTACTTCTTTGTTAAAACTTATTTGCTTTGTAACTTTTTGGAGCATTCAAATTTGCAATTGCTAACCTTAGCTAATGTAGGGTTATCTTTTAGCTGGGCTCAGTGGAGGGTTCTTGACATTTTCAGTGTCAGCTTTTATGCTTCTTGCTTGGATCTTCTTTAACTTGTATATCAAGTCTAATGACCATCAATCACTTAGGTACTATATCAGTGATTCTTCCTTGTTAGTGTTTGTGGGCGCTGTCATTTGGTTATTTTTCTTATTGACTCTAATAAACCTTTTTTTTGTTTGATTGTTAACTTGTTTATCCTACATTAGCTGTAACTATTATGCCTCTTTTAAATGGCATTACATAATAAAATTGCTAGATGTTAACACTTCTGTTTTTTGGTTTCAGGTCAACAATCATTTACATAATACCTTTGATTCCATGTTTCTTGTACTCAACATATTTTGGTGGATTTCTTGTTCAATTTTTAGTTGAGAAGATGGGTATGATGGGTGCTATTCCTCCACCTTTTGGTTAGTTTCCTTCAGCCTTTGTGGTGATGGTATTATTTTAATTAGTGTTTCCAGATAACTTGCAGCTGTGATGCCAAATGTATAGATTCAGTTGTTCAAATGGATAAATGGTGAAAATGGTTAACTGGGTGGGGTTCACTTTTGCTAATTATCATCAGAACTTGAATTCTGCCAATAAAAATGACATAATTTAGAAAGTTCAACCGTATTCTTGATCAGATTGTGCTAAATTCTTTTATTAAAAAGATATTGCTTATTTCTTGTATCGGTTATCCACTGATTGAGAGCTTTAATATAAGTCCTATTCTTGTAAAGGGTGTTAACCAGGAGCAAAACGAAATATATGCACTGTGAGTTCAGTTTAAGGAAGAAGCAAGAACAAGAGGTTAAATTGAATGGAGTTTTGGTTCCCAGATCCAAACAATTTAAATATTTGAGTTCTGTGTTCCAGAATGAAGGACGTTTGAATGAAGATGTGGCACACATAATACAAGTTAAGTGTGTGAAGTGTAAGGGTACATCATGGATCCTATGTGGCAAGAAAATACCTCTTAAGATGAAAATTAAATTTTATAGGACAATTGTATGGCCAGTGATGCTTTATAGGAGTGAATGTTGGACACCAACGGGGCAACATTTCCATAAAATGAATGTGGCGGATATGAGAATGTTAAAATGGATGTATGACCATTCAAGATTGGACAAAATTAAGAATAAGCAAATTCAATAGAAAGTCCACGTAGTGGAAGTTGGTGATAAAGTGAGAGAAGGCAAACTTAGATGGTATGGGCATGTTTTACGGAGGCCTCCTCATGTAGTTGTTCATAAGTGTGAGAACTTGATGGTTGATGGTAGGGATGCAACCTAAACTAGCCGAGCCAAGCTGAACACTGGCCTACTTGAGCTCGGCTCGCGAGCTTGATAATGCTGGATTTTTCACAAAAGAAAAATAATAATAATAAAAAAAAAGCCTAAAGACCTACTGCCCCTTCTCTTCCCTCTTATTCTCTTCCTTCTTCTTCTCTTCCATGGCCGCCACCCACACCACCAGACCCATTTGCAAACAAAACCATAAAATTTGGCAAAAGCAACAATCTTTTTCTTGAAAAAAAAAAAAAATCTATCACATATTATTCTAAATTGAAAGCTTGAAATTGAAATAAAGCAAATTAATAGTCAAGATTTCAAATTTTATATTTTTAACCTTCCAACAACAGTAACATCAAATGTAAAAGTAACAAGAAATTTGCCCATAAGACAATGGTTTTCAGTTAGAGTTAAGTGTGATTTTCGATTGGAAGAACGGGTGCGGTGAAGCAGTTGGCAACGGTTTTCAGGCAGGTGGAGGTTGAAATGTTGGTGTTGAACAGAGAGGTTGAGCTGCCATGGGTGAGTAGAGGTGGATGGTGGCGTTGGCTTCATGCGAGTCTAGTGGTGAAGGTTGAGATCCAGTGGGTCGCACTGTCAATTTCAGGTAGCTTATCTTGAACCTCCTCTCCTTTATCAATAGATTCATGTCTTGTTGTTGCCACCATCGCATCAGCTCCACTAACAATCGCATCAACCATCTCTTGTGACCTAATTGCCTTCTTAATCACCATTATCGGGCAATCCCTAACGCCGGCATCCACCCTAGGAACAAAATCCAACTTAAAAAGCAAACTCATAAGCATCTCATTAATCTTCAACCGCTCTTTCGAATCTTTTCTAATCAAATCAATAGTTTCCTTCATCAAAATCTTCTCAATCTCATCAACCTCATTCTTAATTGCCATAATTTTCGTCACACTCTTCCTCACTAAGAAACCTCTCAAAACCTTTTGGATCTTAGTAGCATACTGAGATCGGTCCAAGGACCGTTTCGACCCAACGTACTGAACAGGAGTTGACACTACCTTATGTTTTTGAGTCGGCGTCGATTGACGGTGAACAACCACCAGTTTTACTGCCATTTGAGAGCGGAAATAGTAGTGATGTTGAGTTTGATAATTACTGTAAAAATCATCAAACATATCCATCTTTTCTTCACAGAACTGAGATCTTTTATTTGGACGCCTTGAAAATGAACGGAAAATGGGTCTGTGGTGTGGGTGGTGGCCATGGAAGTGAAAACAGTGAGAAGGGAGAGAGGCGCAATCAGAGAGAGAGGGAGAGAGTGGAGCAACTTTCTGAAATTAGGTTAAAATTTAGGTTTATATATATATATATATGGGTGTTCGTGGGCTGCTCGAACATGTTCGTTTACACATAAACAATACAGCTCGTGTAACAGCTCATTTGTTCGTGAAACATGCTTGAGCTCTGCTCTTTTATTAAATGAGCTAGATTATTGAGCTCGAGCTCAACTCGTTTAGCTGATGAACGAATACGAACGAACATTTAGCAAGCTGAGCACTGAGCGATTCACGAGCAATTTGACTCATTTGCAGCCCTAGTAGAGGGGTCCAAGAGGGGTTGAGGGAAAACCTAAGACTGTTTGGAAGGAGATGGTAGCTAGAGATTTACGAGCTTTAGATATCGATGTGGATTTGGTTAATAATAAACTTGAGTGGAAGCGTAGAATTCTTGTCGTGGAAAGAATCTAAGGCGTGTGGTGACTTCTATTCTTATGTTTTGTGTGGTTCACCGTTGGAGTATTCATACAGCCGACCCCAACTTGTTTGGGACCAAGGCTTGTCGTTGTTGTTGTATGCACTCTTCATTTGTGTTTCTTCAACCCTAGTTTCAAATTTTTTGTTTTTTGGTAAAATTTTGCTTTGTCCAGCAAGACACTTTTTTACTACTTTATTATCCTCTTATTTACAATTGTCATATCGGTAATAAACATTGATGAGCCAGTGCTCCAATCCTACTGGTTAGCATATCATATTTCATCACCTTAAAATTGTTCCATTGAATTATTTTCATGCCAAGGATAGTCATCCCAGTGACCATGAATTTTCGGAGGGAATCATTTATCTTTTGTGACACTATTGCTAAGTAATGATTTATCAATGATTACAATCAACGAAGCTTTGCTTGCAGGATATTATGTTACTGATGTTGTAGTAGCAGCAACTGTAGGAGTTGTAACTGGTTGGTGTGTTGGCCCTCTAATCCCTATTGGAGGCCATTTTTTGGCTAGGTCCTCCATACTGCAATTCTTGTTGCACATTAGTGTGCTTGCTTTGGCTCTCTCATCACAGTTCTTTCCCTACAGCAACACCGCCCCGAAGAGGGTTGTTTTTCAACATACAATTGTTACAGTAGGTATGAAGAAACAACTCATTTAATGTATATGCCTCAAAATTATGATGTTCTGGGTCTGCAATGCTGTTTTAATTGATCTGTTCATATGAAGGCTGATCTATTTATTAGTTTTGTGATTTATTTAGGTCATTATTATCTTGCATCGCATTCTGTTTAAATTGTGCTGAACTTTTTTGCTTGTGTATTGACAGATGGAAGTATGGTCGTAGACAGCAGTTATGATTTTTCTGTAGTGGATTCCAATTCATTACTTTTCCTTTTTAAACATGTACCTGAAGTGGCAAAGGCTTTGGACGTTGGTCTGGATTTTTCTTTCCAAACTGCTAATATTTCTTACCAGGAGACTTGGGTGGTATGTGATTTTTAACTTATTCGTCATCCTCTCATTTCTTCTATTCACTCCTGGAAGCAGTGTTGTTGTTGCAGATTTTATCTTGTGGTTAAAATATTGGAACCTTATATTGCTAGAGATGTTAAAATCTAGGTGATAAATTAAAAAGCATATATTCTCGTGATAGTCCAGCAAATGAATATATCTCATTCAATATTATGTTCAAGATTGCTATGAAAATTCATTTATGATATACATAAAGTTCTCCATATCTAACATTTTTCTTTTAAAATAATTTTTCAGGCACTTTTCCCAGTATCTCATTTGTTTTCAAGAAGTTTGAAGTTCCCTACTAAGAATGATGGGATTATGAAACAATATGGACATTTCCCTCATTTATCTACTTACAAGCCTCAAGATATTTCTATCAATGGATCTCGGAGAGTTCACTTAGAACTTTCTTTAGGGTAAGTGTAAAATGCATTTATCAGCACTGAACTGAACGAGTTTTTCAGTGCTTCAAACTTACAATACTCTTTTGAGAAAGATTTTTTTGTGCCTTAAATGATATTTTAGTTAAAGTTCTTCATGCATAATATTTTCCTTTTATATCACTTCCATTTCATTGTTAAAGCCTAATGGATTATAACTGTTTCAGCGACTTAGAGGAGATCTGGGTTGCAGTTTTAAACATTACAGGTCCATTATCAAGTTGGTCACTAGCAGACAATGTTCTACCAGGTACAGAATTTTCTTCACTCCACTTTGGTTTTGAATGGAAGTTTCATGCTTTATTGTGTATTTAATTCTAACTGAAATCATTTCAGCCCCAGAAGCAAATTATGGTGGTCCACCCTCATATATATGTAGACTCAGTGGTGCCAGTGATGATAAATGGACGTTCTGGTTAGAGGTAAATTTTATAA
Source organism: Croton laevigatus (assembly GCA_949640765.1). Classification (NCBI taxonomy): domain Eukaryota; kingdom Viridiplantae; phylum Streptophyta; class Magnoliopsida; order Malpighiales; family Euphorbiaceae; genus Croton; species Croton laevigatus. The sequence goes on from CATIWJ010185750.1 coordinate 7,735, forward strand.
AACATACTGGAAACCCCAATTGTAGATTTTCTAGAGCTTTTAGTAACAGTTTAGCTGTTTTTGGCCCAATCATATATCAAAAAGTACTCTAGTTTGCTTAAAAATCCGAATTGAATCATATATCAAAATTGAACAGCATAGTACATCGTTCGGTTAATCATTACCACGTGTAACAAAAAACAATGAAATCTTGGCACGTACTGAATTTTACATAATTATTACTTCCTTCGTTCACTCTATCGTCTATATAGGCAAAATTTCCATTTATATTAAGTGGAGAAAGTTACTTGAAGTGTGAAAAGTCAATTATATTCTTGGTGGTCGGAGATATGCATTGAGAATGGAAAAAGTCAAGGATAAAAGTGAACGGAATAGGGAGTGATAAAATTCAACGTTATACTACCAACATACTGAGAAACCACCTTTTATATTCTGATATATCATAACTGCCATTGTTAATACTTAGTTTTTGAAAACGGATGCTTTATTGCCTTCACACTTCCCCCTCCCCCTGCACTATAGGCTAAAAGAATAACTAATGTTTCAAAATTCTTTTGTCATCTGTCGTTGAATGTGCAGGCAAGCAATTCTAATGATCTAAGAGTGGAACTTGCTGTTGTAGATCAAGTCCTGTCCGATGGAGCTAAAAATATGAAGTCTCTTTTCCCTGATTGGGTTGATGTCACTGCTTATTCTAGCTTTATGTCTACCATTATTTTATAATTCTTGTATCCTCGTATATATCGAGCTGGTCGAAATAGTTGATTTGATGGATAAATTATACTACTTACAGTTGTAGAAATTTTTGGCAGCATTTTTCACTTTTAATCAATCAATTAAATATATACACAATAAATACAATTTCGAGTTCTCGAGGCTACTACCATAGGCTAACATGCGTGCAAGTAGTCCATAAAGAGGACTATAGAGTGATTAACAATATTTCATCTACTTCCTGCGCATTCTAATTGTTAAAAGTAATTATTTCATTGTTGTAATCGGTTAATTGATGTTGCTAATTACTGTTAATTCATGCCTATGGGGTGAACTAAGAGAATCTAAAATCTATTGATAATGTACTCGAAATTACAAGTTACAAAATCGAAATTAGGTTTTAGAGCATTCAGTATAGCACGCCAAAATGGTTGATTTAAGTATTTGGTTTGAATTTGATCAGTTTTGTTCAATTATAATCGAGGTTTTTGGTTTGGTTTTGATTTCAATTTCAATTATTTTGGAGCTGGAATTGTCAAAAACTGGCAATTTCATTTTGGTTATAGCATACTCCATTTTAAAATTTAGTGTTGAAAAACACAAAATGTTTCTCCCAATAACAAAATAGGCTAAATTGCAAAAAAAAAAAAAGGCTATATCAACAACAGGTACTTTACAAACTTTTTAATCCATCATGAATATACATCCATTACTTATTCAATTCATTTCATATCCTAAAATTGAACCCAATTTTTTTTTCCCAACAGAATTGCTTGGAAAAACCATAAAAAAATCGAAACCGTGAATTCTATCTAGATTACGGTTAGGTTTTTTATTACAATTGGTCCGGCCTATTTTTACTGAACTAAACCCATATAAAAGTCCAGCCCACTTAGAGCATAGCCACCTGCAACCAAGGATTAGGGTTTTGCTCATTTTCCTTATAAAGGGAATCGTTTACGCCTCTTTATAACTCTTCTGTTAAAAGAGGGAAACCTATACCAAGAAGACCAAGCTCCAGAGGCCGCCATGGTATGTTTCTCAAATGCTCTCTCTCCCTCATCTACTCCTATCTATATGAAGCTCTTGCTGTAGTTCAATTTGCGTGAATCTTAATCGAATTCTGTGATATTTATCTTTCCTTTCAGGTGAAGTACTCGAGAGAGCCTGAAAACCCTACCAAATGTGAGTATATGATCTCTTTAACTGTCGTTTTATCATTCATGATTCGCTGTCGACTTTATCTTCATGTAGCATTGTGTTTTTTCCGCTTTTTCCAGCTTGCAAGGCCAGGGGCTCTGACCTCAGAGTTCATTTCAAGGTATTACGATCTGATCTCTTATATAATCGAAGTTCTTAATTTTGTTTTGGTTTGTTAGCGTTGCTGGTGTTGGATGTGGTTGCACTGATTTGAATATGAATGAGTAAACCTGAAGTATAAAAGCAGGGGCCTGTTGCCCCTTGTGAACAGGTCTCTCGTAAACTTCAGGGAAATTAATTCATTGTTATTGGGTGAACCTCTGTTTGTTTTTTTCTGTGGCTGAAAGGTTCAGTAAATGATGGAACATGTGGAAATTATGTATCGTAGTTGCTGTTTATGTTTGATGATTCTTGCTAGTTATTCATTTCAATTCTTTCTACCTATTTTATGTTGATTAGCTGCATCAGTTTGCATTTTGTAATAAAGCACTGAATCTTAACACCCTTGATATTTTGTTGCTGGGTCTTTAGTATCTTTGTTCTTTAGTGATAAAAAGATTTGTATTTGTCTATGTGAAAGTTAATAGAAATTTAAAAAACTGATTGTTTTTCAATTGAACTTTTTGACCTGATGAAAAAAGCAGTGCTTTGTTGCCTTCAGTGAACCAGGTTTCGTAAACGCCAGGAAAATATTCCCACTCTTTTTGGGTGAACCTTGGTAGTTTTTTTGATTTGAGGTTCAGTTAACGATGGAACATCTCATTATTCAGTGGCAAGATTGTTATTAAAAGACTATTATATTGTAGTTGGTTTTGGTTTTGGTTTGTTTGTTGTTTAGTTGTAGAATTGTATTTATTTCTAGTAATGTTCCTTTGTCAATAACTTGTCTAAATACATGCAATTCTATAATCATGAGAACAATATCTATAAATAATTCAAACTGTTTACTTATTGAACCTGATGAAAAAAGCAGGGTCTTGTTGACTCCTTTGAACATGGCTCTAGTAAACTTCAGGGAAATTATTTTCATTGTTATTGGGTGAACCTCTGTGATTTATAGTGACTGAAGGTTCAGTAAATGATGACACATCTGTACTGAATTTATTCTATTCCCTTTTGCAGTGAACCTTTTCAATTAATTGTTTTATTTAAGCTAATATTCCTTTAGTCTTCTTTGTTATATTAACGATAGCTTGTGCTGTGCATTTTTGCCTTCAGAACACAAGGGAGACAGCCCATGCTTTGAGGAAGCTGCCTTTGGCTAAGGCCAAGAGGTATTTGGAGGATGTGATGGCTCACAAACAAGCCATCCCTTTCCGACGTTTTTGTGGCGGTGTTGGACGTACCGCTCAAGCAAAGAACAGGCACTCAAATGGACAAGGACGTTGGCCTGTTAAATCTGCTAAGTTTATTCTTGATTTGCTTAAGAATGCAGAGAGTAACGCTGAGGTATCTGTATAATTGAATTTCATGAGATGTTTCAAATATGACTACCTGGTTTCTAATATTTGTAAATGTTTTGTTTGTTAAGGTCAAAGGTTTGGATGTCGATGCCCTCTTCGTCTCTCATATTCAAGTGAATCAGGCGCAAAAGCAGAGACGCCGTACTTACCGTGCTCATGGAAGAATCAATCGTAAGTTCTGGTTTTATGTTTTGTTTTGTACTTCACCTATTTATTGATATTCATGTAACTTGTATTGTTTCATGCTGATTTTCCCTTTGTTAACTTAGCTTACATGTCGAGCCCTTGTCACATTGAGTTAATTTTGTCTGAGAAGGAAGAACCAGTTAAGAAAGAGGTGAGTTTCTAATTATTTGCTGCCCTGCTTCAACCTTATATTTTCCATTATCTGATCCCGTTTTGTGTGATTTGTGCATTATCTGATTCCGATTTTTGTGTGATTTGTGCAGCCTGAGACCCAACTAGCAACAAGCAAATCGAAGAAGTCATCTCAAGCTTTAAGAAGCGGTGCTTCCTCTTAAGCAGCAGAAGTAATTTTACCAATTGAAGGAGCATTTTGTTATAACCCCGTGTTGTTTTCATTTGAAGTGAGTCGTGGCTTTTCGTCATTTAGAAAGATCATCAACTATTTAGATGAATTGAACAGCTGGTTTGTTTTTATTTTGACCTATCTTTAGTTATTCTATGAAATTTTTCGCTGAGAATTTAATGGAACTATATATCTTTTCACAGTTTATTATACATAGGATTTTGAGAAATCTAATAAATTTTGTTAACTGGTATTGGTCTTGGTCAAGATCTGTTTGCGGCAATTAAATCTTAAATTCTGATCTAATGGTTTTGAAAGGATGATGAGACCATAATTTTACTTGTTAGTTTGGGTGGGATTTGTTTTAGAAAATATCATTTCTAATCAGCTGCAACATTCAATGTTAATTAGATTTCCATTGTCAACTTGGAGTTTGATTTTTAGACAACTAGGTATGCGTAAGTACATAAATGTATTTTTTTTATTTTATATTGTACTTCTAATGGCTTTAAATTTTAAGTGTACATGGTAAAATTAATCAATATTAGAATAATGATTTTCAAAACTAATTCCAGAAAATGAAAATTACTGAAGGAGCCTTCAAAATCAAATAATTCATTTTGGCGTTGAAGAAAAATGAAAAAGACCTTAAAGAATTCTTAGAAAAATTTGTAATATGGAAAGCTTCAAAGCCGTTGGTAAATTCATATTGTCCAGTTTCTCATATGTGAATTTGAAGAGATACATCCATCTTCAATCGTACCAAATACAAATGAATTATTTCTTACGAAATTAGTGTATGAGCAATAAACTTTAAGCTTTTGAATTGATTTGGTGTAGGTGGATATAGTTTGGGTGACAATTTCATCAATGCAAAGTATTTTGGAATTTCTGGTTTGCTTTGGTAGTTTGTCCTTGAGATGCTCCCATTTAACAAAGAGTAATTAATTGGAAAGAAAAGCTAAATAAAAGTATAATCTTACAATTTCCTAAAAAAAATGTATAATCTTACATATAAAGTTAAGGGGAGGAAAGGCTTTCGACCAAGTGGATTTGATATACTATTATTTAAGGACCATTGGCGGTAGTAGTGTACTGTGATTAGCGAGAGAGAGAATTGGTTATATGAGAAGTAAAAGTCCCACATCGCTAAAACAGAAATAGGGAAGGAGAGTGTTGTGCTATAAAAGGCGAATTGGTTGCTAATACTGAACATCTTTGCGCTTGGGGCAATGACGCAGCTAGTGAGGTTCTAACCGAGGCGCGTCTATTGCTGGTTGAAAACTATTTCCAAACCCCCTCTTCGGCCTGGGCTTGACCTTGGCCGTCGAGAATTTCTGGAAGGGCTCCCTTCGGGGTAAAGTCCTACAATTTCTAGTTCTAAAGCTTACTTTCATTCCTACTATGGAGGGCTTGATGAGTAACTACTTCGTTTCTTTTAACTTATTAATTTGATTTGTTTGGTTCTTTAATGGCAATATGAGGACACTTTTGATGTCTTGGGTATGTTCTTAAGACAATATGTGGATACTTTTGATCTCTTGGGTATGTTCATTTACCATACGTTAGTACACTGCTTTGTAGTTTAACTATTAATTATTTTCTTATGTAGTTTGTTTATTTTAAATTTTTTAGTGACAATATTGTTTTAACTATTTTTGTTTTAATCTCCTTAGAAAACATTTTGGTTTCAAAATGTTAATTATGTTCTCTAGTTTTTCTAGTATTGATATTTGAATTTTTTCTTTATTTCAAGGGAAAATCTACGACTATGAAACGGTCCTGAAAATATATTTTAATGAACTTGACTAAATGATTATAAAGTTGTGAAACTAGTAATTTATGCGAGTACAGACCAATTTCCATCCTAGTGGTATCTATTTGAAAAATAGGTAATTTTTACAAACGAGTGAAAATCTAATTTTAAAAAATTACATTTTCAGTTACAAATTAAAGCGCTAAAATAAATTAAGATAAATTAATTGATATCAGATTTTAATTTACTTATTAGATAAACAAATCAACGTACTCATTTTCTTTCACGAGCAAATTGGTTTTGAGATTGATTGTATTACATGATTGTAATAATATATGAGTACAATCATTATTTATAAAATTAAAAAAAAAAATTACATTTCAGGTTTTTAAAATAGGAAGAGAGAGTAGTCCTATGTATTTTGAATAGGAAGAGACAGAAATATAGTAGTTCCATGTATTTTGGAAGGAAGGAATTAATATAACAATTTTTGTAAGGAATTAATATAACAACTTTTGTAATAGTTTGTAATAGTTTTTAGCTCTCAGATAATTAGTTTTACTGAGCACACCAATAGAATGGAAACAAGATTTAATTTAATTTCTAATAAACTGATTTAAATAAGTCAACAAGTCATAATAAACATTTCATTACGCGAAGAGCAGCAAACTTTGATTGGTTTCAAGGTATTCTAATCCAACGGTTACAAAACCACTGATGACTTGGATTAAATCCCCAATAATACAATTACGTTTTATAGACTTTCCAAAGAACCAAAAAAAAAAAGTCCTTTTCTCTCCATCTCTCTCACTTTAGCGAGGTTCGCAAATTCCAGGTAAAGATTTAATTCTCCATCTCTCTCACCCACCTCTCAATTCTTTTTATTCGAATATTTTTCTTCTTCAAATCAATAATAGATTTCGATCTAAGGTTTGTATTCGTAGCAAATAAAACAATTTAATTGGGTTCTATTTTTTGCTTTTTTTTAGGATTTTTTTTGCCTTTTCTTTCAGATGGATTGGCAGGGGCAAAAGCTAGCGGAGCAGCTGATGCAGATCATGCTACTTGCATTTGCCGTTGTGGCTTTCGCCGCCGGCTACGTCACGGGATCGTTTCAATTGATGGTTCAACTTTACGGCGCCGGAGTTGTTCTTACTACATTGATTACCGTACCCAATTGGCCTTGGTTCAATCGCCACCCTCTACAATGGCTGGAACCTACTGAAGCCGAAAATCATCCCAAGCCACAGCCTGTGAATTCAAAGAAGAAATCTTCGTCTAAGAAGTAGTGTTTTTTTTTCAATTTAACTTCGGAATTCTTGGGAAATTTTTAGTTTTTTGTTTTCCTAATTGGAAAATGAAATGGAATGTTATGTGATGAATTTTGGATGTTATAATGAAGTTTTTTGTTATAAATTTAGACAGTAGCCAATAATTTTTTCATTTCTTTTGGATTATTGCTTAATTACTTTCCATTTCCACTTTTGATTAATACAATTTTAGTTGATTTTGATGATTGAACGTATAATGTGAAGTGTGCAAACTGCAATCATTATGTATTTGGTTTTTATTGGAGAAGGATTTCCTTTAGCATATGAATAATTGGATGAAGCCAAGTGGTTAGATTTACTTGGATTAGTAAAATTTGTTAATTTCCTTCAATGTTTCCTGTCTTCCTCTTCCTTTCTCACCCGCCAAACACCAAGCTAGGTTAGGGATTTGAACAGTCAAATTACTCTTTGATTTCTTTGAAATAATGATTTAGGAGATGCTTGTTTTAATTATATTATCTCTAATTCTTTTAGAGGTGGTGGTGTTTGTGTAATGTATGATCAAGTGTTTGTTGTTTGTGCAATATATGATCCTTGAAGTGTTCCACCGTATCTGAGCAACCCAAGATAAGGGATTTAAACAATACTGTGATATTATAGATTTTTGAACAATCTTTGGTTTCCCATATCATATTTGAATTGATCATTTTATTAATATGTTACTAATGCATGATTTGGTTAGATATACTGGATTAGCACAATAAAGGTAAAGGAAATTGTTAAAAGGATACTACAAATGTGGCCAAAAAATTGGTTCTGTAAGGTTATTTATTCTTATCCTCTTTGTTGTATGTGTAATTTGGAAGAACTAAGGTTTTATAGACATTTTGTAATGTATGCATCATCTAAAGAGAAGATTTTACAAGTCGAAAATGGAAACGTAAAAATGTAGTCTTGTTACATGTGCAAGTGCATGAAAGGTGTAATTAGACTACATGGTTTTGTTCAACCCTGCATTTTGCCAAGTTTCTCTGCGATTTTAAAGTTGTGTTTGGCATTGTTTATCTTTTCTTTTGTTTTTTCAAATAACACATATAAATAAGCCGCATTTTGCTGGTTTTTTTTATAACACTCAAATGATTGACTTTTCAATCAAAAAGTTTTTAAAAGCTACTTTCTAGCAATATCAAAATCCTCCCAAGTATAAAATGACGATACAAAAGCAGTTCTGTTTCAGCAGTTTCGAATTTAAAGACGAAATGCGAAAAATGAAACGTTGACAAGTGTATATAAAAAGCAGTTCTGTATCAACAGTTTCGAATTTAAAAACGGAACTGCAGAAAATGAAAAACGCTGATAAGTGTATATAAAAGTTAAAAAGCAATAATCCAAATACAACGCAAGAAGAAAAAAATTAGATTGCAGAAAATGAAACGCTGATGAGTGTCAAAAAAGGCTGAAAAGCGATCATCCAAATCTAATGCAAGAAGAAAAAGATTAGATTCTTTCAAACGACCAAGAGCAAAAGCTTTCAAATGACCAAGAGCAAGCAAAAGCTACAGCAATTGCTCTTTGGTTCAAGCAAACGAAATTACAATTCAAACTCTTATTTCCTTTGATGGACTCAAGTGAATAGCCTATGATTTTGATATATACAAACTCATTAGTTTAGCTCGATTTCCATGATGAAAAACTGAGTTAAAAACCCTTCTATTTACATTTATTATGTAAAACACAGTTAACTTCCTATTGATTTTCTTTCTTTAGTGCTCTCAAAATGGGATCACTTTCCTCATCTATTGTGTCTTCTTCGTCATCATCAAGTTCATCCAACTCATCCATTATTGATTGGTTAATCCTTTTGCGGGACTGTCTTCTATGCTTCTTGGGCTCCAGACGAGGTTCTGCTAGCTGAACGCCCATATCTCCAACCTTGTATCTGCAAAAAGAGGAAAATCCATGCTAATCACATGCTTGTATTTAGTCGGTGCTTTTGTTCTTAGTAACTAAACAAAATGTAAGGAAATAAGAGATTCTGAAACTAATTATTTTCAGTTCTAACATCAGTGACGTCTTTTATGGAACCCCTTGCTTGTTACCTCATGAAAATGGTAAATGTGATTGAATACTGTATCTCATGTATTAAAACATGAAGAAACATAGGTTCATATCATTAAATCAATGTGTTTAGGTTCCGATGAATATTATATTATTATGAACAGCAGGAGTAAGAATGATTGTCTAAAACGGGAAAAAGTCATACTCCCTTTCCGTCCCAGAAAATCTGGTCACATTTTCCATTTTGGAAACTATTAAGGAACGCCCTTAATATATCCATATATATAATATATTTACTATTATCCTGTACTTGATCAGATGGATAGAATAGGATGAATTATATTTTCTCTAAATAATATGACACCCTTCCTGGGATGAAATAGAAAAGACAATGTAACAATTTTCTTGGGAGGGAGGGAGAACATTCTAAAGGAATACACATCCAAAACAAGGCCTTGATCACATACCTTACATCACCCTCCTTTTTGGTACCAAATGTCCTCAACTGAAATTCCTCCCTGATTCTGATTTCATCAACAAGTTGAAAATAGTATGGGTATCTTTCCCAATCCACTTTCACAATGCACCCAGGTTCACCAAGATGCAAGCAATCATTGAATGCACATTTGGGAGGTTCACTATCACTTAACATTTTTCGAATCTGAAACAACGTGATAGAAACAAAGGTGTTGAAATAATAAGAAGTTTTAAACTTCATTCTTAAATGCCAAAAAAGCAGCATCATTGATGACTCAAACCTCAGGGAAGGCTTGTTGAAGAGAGTGCTGCGTAACTTTCAGCAAACTAGGCTGGTTAAATCCAGGTGTATCAGCAAGATACCCTCCTCCAGCAAGTGGAAGCAAAGAAACATTACGAGTGGTATGCTTTCCTCTGCCACTTCTAGTTGAAACTTCACCCACTCGCTGCTCCTCAAACCACTTGCTCCCTCCTATTATCTGGTAACAGCACATAAATATGAGTCATATTCAAGAAAAAGAGCCGAGAAAAACTGAAACAAAAAGAAGAAAGATCAAACTGACAGGATCAAACCAATCCTCTTCCGTAGCATCTCGACGGGGGTTGTTCCTCAAAGTATTAATCAGGCTAGATTTACCCACTCCACTAGGTCCCACAATCACTGTTGTTTGTTCTCTCAAAATAAATGACAGAAGATCAAGTCCAAGCTTAGTTTCAACACTGCAAAACACTGCTTTATAGCCCCACTTATGCAGCCTGGACTTCCATAAACTTATTGTCTGTATGGATAAAAAAAAAATTCAGAATAAATAATGCTAAAAAATCAAGAATTAAAATAGAATTGATGATACTGCTAAATATGCCTTTTATAGTTATGGACATGCAGCTTTATAGTGGATTGCTAAAAATACTTTGCAACACCATAAAATTTTAACAATAGCTGCATAAGAAAACTTATTATAAGCAGCAGGAAAACAATTGTAACGAAATAAACATGTATCAGAAGAAAAATCAAAATCCATGCAATTTTGCAGGGTTCTTTCCTACCAAACCAAAGTTGAATAAAAGCAGATAAAATATAACAAACAGCAACTAAAGAGCACTATTTCAGATACATGAAAATTTTTATCATGTACAGTTCCGGACTATAATTCCTCTCCTCGAGTACTAGCCGAACCTAAGCAGAAATTATTCAGCGCAATGTTAATGGGTAACTGCCAAAAATTAAAAGCAGCATAAAAATTGCACAAAATAAAGAACAATAAAACATCCAAATAGAATGAGTTACTAACTGAGACAAAGCAAGATATAAAACAAATAGAGACGAAATATGAACAGTGCTCACCTCTTCGTCAGCAAGCTCTGATTTATTTAAAGCAAGTGTCAATGGAATACCAGTGGATTCAGCTTCAACCAAAAACCTAGTAAGCAAAAATGGCTCAACCGTTGGCTGCGCTAAGGAGAAAAGCACTAATAAGTGATCAACGTTAGCCACTGGAGGGTCCAAAATCTCCGTATTCCGTTGAAATACATTCTCGATCATGCCCCTGCGGTCTATCCAATCAATGGAACCCACCAATACCTTGTCTCCCACAAGAACTCTCCTCTTAATCTTCTTCAAGACTGCTTTCACCACGCACAACAATTCGATACCGATTTTAGTCTCGTCGGACTTGGAGTTTCCAGGATGTTCTTCATCTTTGCTATTATGGAAGGTTGTGGTGGAAGGAGTAGTATGAGGTAAAGACTGAACAATTACTCGCATGAAGTTAGCTTGGGCGGCCGCGACGGTGCCGATAGCTTGGGAATCGGAAAGTTTAGGTTTATCATCTCGAGAGAGTACAGGAGCTAAAGAGGAATAATCCTTCTTGAAGGTCTGTTTGGCTCTGAGAAGATTCTTGTTTGGTTGGGGTTTTCTAGAAATATTTGAGTTCTTTTGCTGTTGCTGCTTGGCTGCAACGATTGGGGAGTAACGGAAGCTAGTTATGTGGCGGAGGAAATGGTGGGCAGTAGGGATCCGGTGACGGAAAATGGAAATTGAAGGTATCGGCATCAGCAAGACGAAATGAAAATGGCGGTTACTGTTGAATGATTAGTACCTCTTCATCTATTTTCTCCTTACTAGAAATTTCCCATGATGAAATGTAAAACGACACACCGTCTTACCTGGGGGGAAAAATAAAATAATATATATATATATCTCTACTTAATCGATTGGTATTGAAGCGCTATAAAAACCATTTCCTCAACCGTTCGAATCCTTTCGACAAAAAGAAACTAATCGAAAACCAAAAATGGCGTGCCGAACAATTATGCGTTGCTCAGTGTTAATAGCAGAGCCATGGCAACCTCTCCGTAACCAAAATCGACTTCTCAATTCGCTGTCGTTTCGGTCCAGAACCACCGCTACTGCTGGATTTTCCGGGCGTAAATCGAGTTGGGAAATTAGTAGAAGAAGCATCAGGACTCGCGGTTTAACTTGCTCATCTGGTAATGATGATAATATCATCTCAAGTTTTGATGACGACCAGGACCAAGGCCCGCCCCAAGAAGCTGTTCTTAAAGCTATTTCAGGTTTATATTTCGACGGTTGCTTTTAAATTGTTGCTTTACTTGCCGTTTCTGTTTAGTTTTTGTGTATATTTTGTATGTCAATTTTTTTTTTTTGGGGACTGATTAGGTGATTATACTTATTTTTTGGTCTTTTTTGTGTCTAGAGGTGTCAAAGACGGAAGGGAGGGTTGGGCAGACCACAAATGTTGTTATTGGAGGCACAGTTACGGATGATTCTACTAATGAATGGGTTGCGTTGGATCAGAAGGTAAACTTCTAGCGATTCTCACTTTCCTTCTGTTTCAACAACAAATTTTTGTTTGGAAGTATATATGGCTCCACATTGCTTTGATGTACTCAAACATATGCTTTCGTGGTAATAAATTGACCTTGATTTGTCTGTCTTTTTCACTTCCTAGGTAAATTCATACCCAACAGTGAGAGGGTTTACTGCAATTGGAACTGGAGGTGATGATTTTGTGCAAGCTATGGTGGTTGCGGTCGAATCTGTAATTCAGAGTCCAATTCCTGAGGTACTGATATAATTGTGTTTTCCTTATGAGTTGCTGCATATCAATTTGAATCTTGTGTTTTCCTTATGAGTTGCTGCATATCAATTTGAATGTTAAGATTTTTACTTACTCATGCCTTGAATGAAATAATATCTTGAGATGGGCTATGTAATTTCCATTTTACACTGAATTTACTCTCATGCCATTGCTTACAACTCTTTCTTCCTGAGCCATATATAGTGCACTGTTGTTTTGCAAACCATACATAGTTTAAGGATTTGCAGGATATTATATTTGCCCTTTCCTTGGAGTACTTGTACTCGAAGATTTAGTAATTATATCTAATAGAAAACATGTTCTGGATGAATGAACCATTGTTAGCCAACACCTGGTCCTCTTGTGTGTGTAACTGGGTAGATGTTATGTCAATGCATGCAGTAAACAGAGCTGTAGAACTGACAACAATGAACTTTCCCATGAAAACTGAAGAGGGTTATATTTTATTCCATGCTATACTGGATTCAGTATCATTTTGTAGAATGATAATTTGCATTGTTAACAATAGCTGCATCACCTAATCAGCTCAGTTGATTGCTACTGTGGTTGGTTTCTGCTTGCACAAAATCCTTTTCTGGGTACTGAGGGTCAAGCCTCTATCATTCCTTACATTGTTATGTAGAGGTGATGTTGATCATCGGGGGTTCACCTTCATCATAATGCCATATGGGCAAGTCTTTCTTCCAAACAGATTGAAGTTTATAGATTGCATATTAGGTTAAGAAGCCTTGTGAGAACATAAGAATAAAACTTCTATCCACAAATTGGCATTGCACCGTTTGTTTGCATAAGAAGGTTGGGATTGGAGAATATTAATGTGGCTAGTATTTGAAGTTTCTGGCTGATTTCAAGTGCCAATTCAGGATTGTGGGTAGTTGCCATAAAATTTATAGGTTTTTTGTTCCATTAGGCTAGAAACACATTTTCTCTTCTTCTGTAACTTTTACTCTGGCTGTCTGGCAATCTATTTTGCATGGAAACTTGGTGGCCAGCTATGATGCGCGGAAACTTCTGATCACCCATGTTTCCCCGTTTCGGAAATGGAAAATTCCCTCTCCAGAACTTGCAAATACAAAGGGAACTTGGAAAATCTTGGGCTGTTTAGTTTTAGAAAACATTTTTTGTTTTCCTTTTCCAGTTTTCTTTTCTTTTTCCGTGTTTTTCAGTTTTCTATTTTTCAAAACAGAAAACAGAAAACAGAAATCATGTTTGTTTATTCATTTTTTGTTTTCCATTTTTCTAGTTATGTTCCAATAATTTTTATTTTTTCTAATAAAATCTAATATTATAATTTTTTTATTTACTAAGATATTTATTATTATGATTCATATAGTAATATTTAATTAATTTTAATAAATCAATTTATTTAAAAAGAAGGTATGATATATAATTACTAAATTAATGCATTAATCTAATATATATTTATATTAGTTCACAAAAAGATAATTCATTTGATGGTTAAAAACAACCAAACCAATGATAATTATTTTTAAAAAAAAAAAAATTAAAGTCACTAAAAACTATTACAACAAACTTAAAAACATCCCGCCAATCTTGCAAGTTTTGGTGGTTTTGATATCATCCTTAACCCACTCTGCCGCTTGATGGCTCCTTCAAGACATCCCCAGATCACAGTTGTTTTTGCATAAGAACCACTTTGCTTGTCCACAATGCTCTTTTCTGTACTTGAACTCCATTCTTGCTCTCTCCACCCCTTGCATTGTATCCACTGCTTTCTTGCAGTGCCCAATTGATACATCCAATCCCCATTGCTACACCCGTTGCATTGTATCCACTGCTCCTCTTTGTACTTGAACTCCATTGCTGCCCTTCTCTATCCCTTGCATTGTATCCACTGAGGTGCCCAATCGATATATCGAATCCCCATCGCTACACATAGATCTAGAATATAAACAATTTCCACCATCTTTAAACTTCAATGGATCATAAAAAAGGGGAAAATATCAGAACCCAAAACAAGAACACAGAAGTTACATTTATATTCAAAATCAGTCAACAAAATGAGTAATTTTAGGCCCTTTACCGAAAGATCACAGACTAAATCTTATTACTATTATAGGAGAAAGTCTAAGTAACAAACACCACAAACTTATACAGTTAGAACAAAAGTTTAATAAGTTATCACAAAATATGGATTATCTTAAAGATATATATATATATATATATATATATATAAAACTACAAAACAATCAGACAAAAAAAAGGAACTTGATTGCCCATCCAAATGAAAATCAAACTGGACTACTTAGAACCTCCCTATACACAGTTATAAATTACTAATTATGACACGAACTCAACAAGCAAAGCACTTCACGAAACAATGCATAAACCCACAAAATAATTAAACACGTTCTTAATCTTTGAAGCATTTCATCAAACATGTATAGTGCATTTACAATAAATGAGAGTGTTCAGCAAATTCGGAGAGAGTAAAGAAGAAGGGATTTCATCAAAAATTATACCGAAATAGAGTAATCACAGCAAATAAATGAAAAAAAAAAAATCAAGAGCATAAATAAATACCTAAACCGCACATGTTTCAATCAAAGTTGGAGCAGATGGGCAGTAATTTACATACAGTTCAAGCTTGAGCTTCAGCTCAATTAGTGTATAAGTTGGTATTCAATCACAAAAACCAATTTCAATAGCTCATCCCTTCTATTACTAATCTTTCCGTAGAACGAAAATTTCAGAAGAAAACAATCCAACAAAATGGTCCAAGTTCTATAAAAAAATTCAGTTCTCAGCAATAGATGCAAAGTAGAGATGAGAAGAGACAACTTCTTCGTCGGAGAGTGCCCGCAACTGCTACCAGAAGGAGAGAGGCCAATTTGAACTTTGATGGTCTTCAAAAGCCGACAGATTAGACAGGTGGTCTCTATCTGTTGATGACCGACAGCGATGATAGAAAGCAGCAGAGGAGGGAGAGGAGAGAGCTCAAAGCGATTCTGGTCTTCCGTTTGCGTGAGCGCCGGTCGAAGAGAAGAGGCAAAGGAATTAGAAGAGAAGATTTGGAAAACATCCTTTTAATGGGTTTCTAATATCTGTATTAATTTGAAAAATTAGAAAATAGTTTTCTAATTTTTTAAAGTTGGAAAATTTTATAACTAAACAACAAACTCCACTTCCGTATTTTCTTGAAAAAGTTTTCTGAAAAACAGGCCATATTTTCCAAAACTAAACAGGGCCTTTGTTTCCCCGTTTCGGTGTCCATGCAACATAGGTGTCAGTCCAGTGTTTTTTAGATGTTTCTGTAACTAAAAAGTCTGGGAACTCCTTGGAAATGTTTCAGGGCCATTTCCATGAATTAGATAACTTGGATATGTATTTCTGCTACCATTTCCTGCCATGTTTTGTTTTTTCATCTGCATTCTGTGACTTCTGCATTATAAAGTTTTCCATTCTCTTCAATATATTACGTCATCAAAGGCTTCTCTGTGTTTTTCTTTTTCTTTTTCCAATTTGTGTGTTTGTGATTTGTGACTTTAAAAAAAAAAATGTATTAGAACTCTTGTACTTTAAAAAATGTGGTGTCTTCATGTCCATTTCCACAGTTCTTTTTCAGTGCTATATTGCTGGCAGCTGGAAAGAATACTTCTTCTCATCTTTATTTTCCTGGTGTACAATTCTGATCATTGATTTTGCCAATGAACTACAACAGGAAAAATTTTAACTTGCTAGAAAAACTGGATTTCACTTTTATACTAAGAGTACCATTAGGGATCTTCCTAGAAGTTAGTTTCATTTCGTTTTGCTAATTTGTTTCGGTTTTTTTATAATTGTTAATTTGTTTCGTTCTCGGCTGATTATTTGTAAATTTGATTTGACACACTCAGAATGTTTCTGGGATTTAGATTCTTAATGTTAATGAAGAAAAAGTATCTAATGGAAAGAGCTTTTTCCAGGGTCATGTGAGGCAGAAAGTATCATCAAGGGGCAAGTATGTGTCTGTCAATATTGGTCCAGTTCGTGTTGTTTCCAGCGAACAGGTTGGTCTCTCTCTCTCTCACACACACACACACACACAAATACTTCTTTCGTCCCAAAATGGTAGCGGTCCCACTTCTCATTTGGGACTCTCAAAATAGTCTCATTTCTATAATTAGTTTTGTACATTATTCTTCTTTTCATTTATACCTCTAAATTAACGATATTGGTAATTAATGTTGACTTAATTTTCTCCGTATATTGGGAAGTTCAATTCATCTATGTGTGGCATAACGTGTAAAAAGAGAGAAAAGAACATATTTAATTACTTTTTCTTAAACTGTGAACTTATTGAAATAAAATGAGTCTACAATTTTGGGACAAAGAGAGTATCAATAAAGAACCATCAATGATTCTTTGTGGAGATTCCTGAAAATTAAATTAAAAGAGACGTGCATACGAAAAAATTTTTGTTTGCCCAAGAATGATCATGATGTTGTATGTTAATTTCTGATCTTCGATGTACAGAAGCAGCAAAAATTTTGCTGATAAGAACTTTTTCTGTGGCTTCCCAGGTGCAAGCTGTATATAATGCCATGAGGAGAGATGATAGGATGAAGTATTTTTTGTAGTAGGAGTTTTTTTTTTTTTTGGTTCTGTATAGAATTCTGATCTGGTGGCGAAGAAATCATGAGGGGAGATGATTTTGTGACATTATGTGATTAGATTTTTGTAATATTAATCTTCCAATTGTGCTCTTTGTTTAACCCACATTGCTTGTGAAGAAATATGGTGATGATCTTTTGTTCTTATTGCACAAGTGGAATATTGTAGCAACTGAGAAGTTTATATGTAAAATCTAATCAAACTAGGTATATTTTATGTTCATTAAGTCATAATAGATGTTCATTGGAGGCATATATCTAAGGGTAGTGGTTGAGATTGAAAAAATGCTCCTAAGATGCTATTTAAACTAAATTCCAAATATATGATATAATATAGGGCAGTTTTATTCGTTGTCTGTAGTTTGTTTCACTTGGCTTAGCCTTTGACTCAACTTTTGGAGCAGTTTAGAGAAGCCACATGCTGCACTTTTCTGCTTGTTTTGGCTTCTTCCTTAGCCCTCTTATACTCCTCAAATGCCTTATTGTTTGCCGTATTTGGTAACTTTCTATACCACTCCTTTTTAGTCTTAATGGTCTTTTGAACCTGCTCATTCCATTACCACGCATTTTGTGGCTGAGACCCTGACCCTTTAAAGACCCCAAGCACTTGCCACTTTTTTGATGCATCTTTTCATTTCTTACCACAAGCCTTCTGCACTAGCCTATAGGCTCCAAACACCTTCCTTTAGCAACTTCTCCTTAAAGATTCTTTAAGTTAGGTCTCTCAGTTTCTACTACCGTATCTTTGGTCCTACTGTTTTTTTTTTCCCTTTTTCCATTTACTTTTGGTCTTGAAATCTAACACCACAATCCGATGACGGGTTGTCAACGCTTTACCAGGAATGACTTTGTAATTCTTGTACCGACTCTTATCCCTCCTGCAAGTAAATATAAAGTCTATCTGGCTTTGGGTTTGTCCACTCTTGAAAGTGATCAAGTGTGACCTCCTTGTAAGCACTTAGCTCTCTTAGGACCAGCGACCTCTCATCATAGTTGGGTCACTGATCCTTAGCACTAGGCCTTCAACTCTCCTGGGCCAACGATGCTTCAGCTACCAACCTCTTATCATAGTTAGGCCATTGACCCTTAGCACCAGGTCTTCAATGCCCCGAACCACCGACATCTCATATGACATCGCTTAAACACTACTATAAATAGCCACACTCATCATTGGCAAGGCTAAGAAAAACTCAAGTCTTCACTCCTCCTTTCAAAACACGTATTTACCAACACTAGATCATAAACAACTGCAAATTCTAGAATGTTCTTTTCCTCCTTATTTCTGTTCCCAAACCCATATTCACCATGAACACTGTCGTAGCCATTACTGTCTTTACCAACATGCCTGTTTAAATCTCCTTCAATGAAAATTTGTTGATCATCAGGTATTCCTTCCATTAGTTCATCGATCTCCTCCTAAAACTTCTCATTGGTAGCTCCATTTAGACCTACTTAAAAGAGCATATGCACTTATGACATTAATAGTATCATTTCCCAACATAAGTTAGATATAATTCTATCCTCCAATCTTTTCACTTCCACTACCTTGTTTAAGCTTAGGCTTAATAATAATGCTCACTCTGTTCTTGTTGGTTTCCAAACCACAATACCATAACTTATACCCTGAATTACCAATTTCTTTAGCTTTGTTACCCTTTCACTTAGTTTCCTGCAAACAAGTTATATCTACATTTCTTCTTTTTAGAATATCAATAACAATGTATCAATGTTCCAACTCTCTAACCTTAAGTGACTCCCCTGGACTAGCTTCTTTAGCCACGTCCGAGCGCTGATGCAGTAAGACTAGCTTCTTTACTCATACTCGTCCATTGCATGGGAACCCTTGCTTATACTCTACCACACTCAGACGGCGATGTAGTGAAACCCCTTGCTCATTTAACATTACACCCGGGTGTCGATGTAACACGTGCCTAGGTGAGCATATTCTAACCATATAATGATTGTTTAGAGGATTTATGGAAAGTTTGACTAATTTTTACGTTGACCGTCAATCTACCGCAATCCTCCACTTTTATCCAAGCTTGGAACTAGTACGCTATTGACATAGGCAGAGTTAACAGAATATCCATGAACAAATTTAAAATTTTACTTATACATAAAAGAATCATCAAGCAGATCAATGAACTCAAGCTGGTGTGAATTTTATATATATATTTGTTATTTATTTCTCGTTCTCAGAGATGATTTTGTAAATTACCTAGTCATTCACTACAAAAGATTTTCAAATAAGTCAGCACCAGTCCTACTCAATACCAAAAAGATTCCAACTTTTTTTAACAATTTTTATTACATTACCAAAAAGGTTTCAAGGTTCTACGTCCCCAATTCCTTTATCAGTCACCATCTACATATAATTTTATACTCCTATTTTTTAAAGCAATTTTATACTCCTTTTAGTGACTTTGAACCCCTAATTTGGTATTTATATATATGCAAGTTGTGATTATACCTTTACATATATATTTCCAAATGGTACCCTAAAATAAAATCTAATCTCCAAATGGTTTTTAATTTGAATCTCAGGACAAGGGTAATGTGGAAACTTTAAGGTTTGACTGCAAATAATTACAATTTAGAGACTTAGATTGTTAATTTTGTCCGGTAATAGCACATCAATGCATAGTTGCATAGTTTAATGATAAATGCACTTACGACTTA
>CATIWJ010185754.1:0-15079 GCA_949640765.1 Croton laevigatus
CAGCTAGAGAAATAATAAAATATTAGGCATATCACTCCACAGGGAAGTTGAACAAATATATAGAAGAATAGAGGTGAATCTAATGCTTTGATTATTCCTTCAAGAAAATAGGAATTATATACTGCTAGAGGCATTATAGGAAAGGAAACAAATAATACTCATAAATACAAATCTAAATTCGAGGCCAATTATCACATGATCATATCCTGAGCTGCCATATCATAACACTTATAATTTAGAGAATCATACAGTTTTGTAGTCTCTATTTTGAAGAAGTCCAACAACAGTAAGCCTATCCACATATGGGCATATCACATCCAATAGCTATTTATTTATGTGAACAGCATCTTTTCCCAGTGCAACCTGGCAATATAGTAAAGAAGATATCAACCTTATTAATAGACTTAGGTCAACAGCAAACTTAGATTTATGAATCAGTGCAAGCCTCAATCAGTTCAATCTTTCTGTTATGAACAATGGGCTGACATCAGGATCATCTTCATTTCGATATTCAAGTGTTGACACTTATAATTTATCTATAATCCGCTGGATAGCTTGTTGCTTTGCTGGAAAAAAAGAAAAAGGGAAGTTAACACAGGGATTTAAGACATTACCGAAAGGAGTTTTGCAGAAGCAGACCAAATTAACTTTGTATAACTTACATCCAGGCATTGCAGTCAAAGCTAATATTCTTAACTGCACTAGCACTGCCATCAACTGCAAATTGCATGATTGGGAACAACTAGCATCTCAATCAAAACATTTGTAATAGGACTAAGAACCAGATGTTAAATCAGAACAACGAACCTTACGGACTGCAACACAATAAGAATAATTTCCTAATGTACGATGAGCCTCATCAATCACCAAACACACCAGGCGTCTTACCGAACATGTGCCTGCAATTAGTTGCTTAAGAGACAAAATTTTGTGGTTGAACACAACTGAGATTGTTGTGGATAAATTTCGACATATAAAAATATTATTTTAGGTTCACATATTTTCTGAATCATATAATGCAGAACAACTTTTGCTTCTAGTATAAATATTATTATGGTATAACTTAAAGCAATACCAAATTGAATATCCTTCTCCAGAACTTGAAGAGTAACAAAGAACACTCGTTTAGATTTCCAAAAGCATGCCCGTTTTGTTGGACTCAACTGACCTGTCATATCAATTGTGCATTTCGGTAATCAGCTTATAAATAATTCTGATAAAGCAAAGCACCCAATCAGAACAAATTTGTGAGAAATCATTCTGTTCATAAACAACATTTAGGTTCTTACTTGTGGTATTCCCACAATATTATGGCACGCCTCTATTTGTTGCATTACTAGCGGTCGAGATGGAACTGCAAAGACTATTTTCCCTGCCATTAAAAATCATCAAACAAGGGCCAAGAACAGTGAGGGTGACTTCAAATTGAAATCAAATATTTATAAACAGAACCATAAAATTGAACAACAATTCAATGAAATCATAAATATAAAATTATATAGCCGCATAACGCAGTAAAAACAAAATGAAATACTAATTGATACTACAAAAAGCTCTGATTTGAACAGAAACTGAAAATGAATGTAGCTTTCCAGAAAATGGAATGAGAGTATAAACAAATTCACTTCTCGAAACTTCAAGCAGAGTATAAACAAAAAACAAAAATTACAGAAGCAAATCTAACCAGTAGGCTGTGGTGAAGGAAAAATAAGCGTTGAAGTACTGAACTTGCACCATCTACCATTCCAAGAAAGTCACCATCAGCGGAGACCGGCGCACGGAAACTGCAAGCAGCGAGTCGGTGGTGGTGAACGGCGAACGGAGGTAGCAGCGGCTGGTTTTTGTTTGCTTTGCTTCCTGCGTGGGATTTATTCGAAGGACAGGGGAAAAGGGATTTGTGTTGGCCAAACAGGGAAAGGACAGAGGAGAAAGAGGAAGAGAGGCAGAAGGGTGAGAGTGGCGGAGGCAGTGAAGGTGGAGAGTGGCGGAGGCGGTGAAGGTGGAGAGCGACGGCGGTGGTGAAGGGAGAGAATGGCTGAGGGGAAAAAGAGGAAGAGAGGCGGAAGAGCAAAATGAAATGAAATGAAATGACATGGAGAGAAATGACGGACTTTAAGATTTTAGGGTTCTGAAATGATTTTACCAACCGAATATAATCGGTTGGTAAATGGTATAAATTAACAACCGAATTAATGCGGTCGGTAACGTGGAGTATCAATTTGGTTGGTAATCGGTTGTTAGACGGTTGGTATCTTGGCGCTGGTTTTAACAACCGAAATTATATCAGTTGCTAAATGGTCATAATTTTCGGTTACAAATCGGTTGTAAATCAGTCGTTATTAGTTTTATTTCATTTTACCGAATGACCGTTGCTATTCGGTTACAAATCGGTTGCTATTTACCAACCGAAATTATTCGGTTGGAAATTGGTTGTTAAATACCGACTATTATAATCGGTTGGTGTTTTTTTATTTTCTTGTAGTGATGGACCAAATACCACAAAAATATCTACCCTACAACTCTAGAATTTTCCACACATTTCTCTATTTCCCATTTTCTCTACCTTCTTGTCGTCCCTTCCCCCTTTACTTTCCTTCTTTCATTTTTGTTTCATCCTCTAGTGATATCTTCATCTCCATCATCTTTAACCACTCTTTCCACCAACTCCTAGCCGGCCCTCTCTTTAACTCAAGGAAGGGATTCTTCAAGTTCTAATCATCAAGAAATCTTAAGGAAGGAAGGTAAGAGTTGAAATAATGTTAAAGTTTTCATTTCTTAATGGTTATGAAAAGCAATAAGGGTAGTGAGTTAAAGATCAAGGTAGGTTTCTTATTCTACATATTAGAAATAGCCAAAGAATGAGTAGCTTAAGTTAAAGATGGTAAAGATTAAGGGTGTAGTATAAACCCTTGGTGAGAGAGTTAGAGATTTGACTCGATCCTTTAAATAGAAACTAAAATATATTGTGTTTATAGGTGATCTAAAAGTCAAAGGCAAGGAAAAAGCCAAGGAGGTGGCTTAGCTCAAAAGAGGAGCTAAGGATTTTGAGGTTTGATGCTTTTAATCGTATTTTTAAGTTAATTTGTGTCTCCTTGAGTTTTGATTTTAATTTTGAAGGTTTGATTACATTAATTTTGGATTTAAAGAGATATTATGTGTTATGTGTTGAGAAATTGGTTGGGTATTAACTTTTTCCAAAGTTTATGCTTGAAAATTTGGATTTTGAATAAGTTATATTTTATCTTCCACTTCAATCCAATTTTTCTTGTTGAAAACGATGTTATTTTAAAATTTCATAAGAGACATTTTTGTAGCCACTGATGTTAGCTTTCCAATGCATTTTGAATCACGCTAATCAGATTTGTAAATCAAAAGTTATGGTTGAAATGGTGAAAGATGCGCAGTCTAGAATTACTTCTGGATCGGTCGCGACCCTAACGTTGCGCTCTCGACCCAATCGCCAGAAGTACCCAGAATGCTTGTCTCAGCTGTCTCAATCATGACATACTTATTAGGGACCGTTTCGCTCGCGACCAGTGTGTCTCGCGCGTGACGGAGCCTAGAAAATACTGTTTTTCATCGAAATTAAACTCATTTGATTTTGTTTAATGTTTAATGGTTTTGAAACATCAAGAAAAGTATTATATGATGATAAATACACATGAAAGATGGAATGATGAAATAAATATGAATATGTTGAATTATATGGATGAGAAATGAGAATGAACATACAAGCTTTATTATTTATTTTACTTAATGCTCATGTGGCTCGCTTTAGAACGCTAGTGATAAGAATACGATGCATCGTAGGGTTAAAACCGCGGTAATGATATTGATATTAATATGAATCGTATGATGAAATGTGAAACCATATTGGCGTTATAATCTACAAATGGCTATACGGAATACGTGTTGGGAATGAACGAGAAAGGTATTGGCGTGGTAGTCTACAAATGGCTACACAGGATACGAAATCTATGGTATCGGCGTCATAGTCTACAAACGGCTATACAGGATATGCATAGGGCCCCAATTCTTATCGTCGAGTTCTTCTAAGTGCCAGTAGAGCTAAATTCATGTATTTTATGTATGTTTCATGTTTACGACTTATAATCACTCAATTACTTTAATAATGTTTTTCTATGTTTTATTTTTAAATGTTTCTAAATGTATTTTCAACTTCAGTTAAAGCACCCACTGAGCAAAGTTTTGCTCAACGAGTTTACTTGTCTAAACTCATAAGTTGAAATCTAGTAAATCAAGATCTCTTTGGTAGCTAGCCGCTCTCAGCATTGACAACGCAAGCCTTTTGATATAGTTACTGTTTTGTATTAATTAGCTTGGCATGTACATGAAATGATTAAGTCTAGTTTTAGCTATGTAACTATTATTTTATGACTTAGAATTGATGTAATTATATTAGAAGGATATGTAATAGCTAGTAGATAATTAATGGAGAATGCTTGTGTACTCTATGGTGGTGTATGTATGTTGTAATGAGGAGGACGTTATTAGGGTGGTGTTATTAAAGTGTTAATGATATGAATTGTATTATTAATGCCTTTTAAAAAAAAAACTAGCTAAGGAAGTAGAATAATCGACTTTGGACCGTAATATAGCGTCTCTTCTAGACTCATTTGTGGGCCTAGAAGGGTGTTACATACATAGCCAAAAACTTAAAAGTGGGTTTTATGTTCCATAGCTTTTCATAAGGTGAAATAAAACCAAGTGATGCTTGTGGAAGCCTATTTATCACATGTGTAACAGTCTTCATGCACTCTACCTAAAACTGAGATGGAACATTTTTTGCGTGTAACATGCTTCTGCAAGTTTTTACTAGGTGCCTGTTCTTCCTCTCGGCTGCTCCATTTTGCATTCGTGCATATACTTTAAGAATTAGTGCAAGGAGTATTCTCCTCCATTATCAATACGAAGACATTGAATCCTTCGACCAACTTCTTTAAACTCTCTAAATTTGCTAAAGGCTTCTGATTTCACCTTCATGAAATAAACCCAAACATATCTTGAAAAGTCATCGATGAAAGTGATCATATACCAGAAGCCACTGATCGATGATTGCTTCACCGGTCCAAACACATCTGAATGAACTAGCTCGAGAGGCTCCTTTGACTTGTACTCAGAATCTTCATATGGCAACTGGAGTGTTTTATCCAGCACTTATTGTATCTTTTCAAATATCGATCTGTGGAAGTCCTTTGAGCATAGACTTGTTCATCATGACTTTTAACTTATGGTAGTTCACCTGTCCCATGCGTGCATGCCATAAATCAGCAGTTTTATTTTTCTTTGTCTTGTCTATGTAAGCTATTTGAGCTGACATTATACAGAGAGACTCTAGCCTTCGTCCCTCCATTAATGGCTTGCTTATCATCTTTAAGTTTCAATAGACTTTAACATCTTTTAGTCCAAACACCACATAATTTCTTGAGGATGTTAATTGTAACACTGATAGTAAATTCTTCTTCATCCCAGTAACATGAAAAACATTCTCCAATTGCACTTCTCTAGAGTTATGTTGAGGCACTAAAACTGTCCTTCCAATATGAGTGATAGGAAGCCTTAAGTTATTTGCAATGACAACAACTCGTTCTTCTTTATACTCCGATATATTCAGGAACTTCTTTTTATCTCCTATCATGCGGTTAGAGCATCCAGAATCAATGATTCAATCATCTTTATAATTGATGAATTTATCACTCACCGAGACAAGTGCTTAATCCTCTTTGAAAGTAAATGAATCACACTCTGTGGGCTGGTCCATCTCTACAATGGCACAAGAAACTTGAAAGTCCTATTCATCTTCACTTTCAACTTTTGAGTGAGAGCATGTTGCAACATTTCCTTCTGTTTTCTTGTATCGATAATGTCGAGCAAAATGGCCTCTTTTGCCACAGTTGTAATATTGGTTGTTCTTGAGTCATTGTGACTTGTTATTGTGTGATAGTGGTTGTCATGAGCTCCCCCTTATTGCCAACTTCTTCCATGTTGTTGTTTTTGCCAATTGTCCTGCTTTGGCTTTGCTTCACTTCTTGATCCTGCAGCTTTTAGATCCTTACCCTTTTATTGCTAAAAAAGGCTTTCTCTTCATCATTTATGAAGGCCTTAGACATCTGCTTGTTCAATGCCTCTTGATTGGCAAGCATATTTTCTAGCTCATTTAAAGTTGGATCTTTTGACCATCCACGGGTTGCGGTAACAAGAGCAGTGAACTCAGGATGTAACCCATGGACTATAATTTGCCTCATTCTAGTTTTAGTAATTTGATTTTGTGGATCCAATTTTGAAATTTCTTAACATAAAGATTTCACTTTAGTGAAAAGTTAACTTACAGTCATGTCATGCTGTGAGATCGACAATAACTCATTATCTAGTTGTTGGAGTTTGGCATTATTTATCCATGCAAATAATCTTGCAAGATTATCTCACGCCTGCTTCGGTATCTTCGTATCCTTGATGCATTATAGTATATCGTCCTTCATGAATATGGATAAAGCATACATTGCTTTTCTAACTCTGACTTTTCACCTCTTTTGGTCCTCCTCATCTGTTGGGGGTGCAGTTTCACTTCCCCCAACGATCTCTTAGAGATTTTTACCGAGCAAATAAAATTGCATTCAAGTACACCATATAGTATAATTATTATTATTTAATTTTTCAAGAGTGCTAACTGTTTAGCATATTTTTGTGATAGTTTTTAGTATTAATTATGTTTGTTTATGAGTCATTCTTTATTTGTTTTGGGTTGTTTTGAGTCAACACTATTTATTTTCATGTGCATACAACCTAGTAATTTAATCATAACTTCTTCATTTAATGTTTAAATCAAGTGGTTCTTAATTCTCTAGTTAGCTAACATGTTTATACACAATATTGTCTTCTACCACAACATCTAATTATGTTCACAATATATTCAAATTATAACCCTAAGTTGCAATCTAGCTTTGTCCTGTTTGTAGACTTTAGCTTGTACTCATGTTACTAATTTAATCGTATCTTATTAATTATTAGTCCAATTAGGTTGCTTCTAGTCTCTAAAGTTTCTTAACAAATAGAGGAACATCTTTTCTTTTTACTTCTACCTCAAATTATGTTGTTAACTTAGTCAAATTACTAACCAAAGTTCATATTTTAGTTCTGCCTACTCCTGATTTCAGACTTGCACCATTTTTGGTTTTTTAAGTATATCTTTTTATGTATTTAATTTCTGCCCAAAATGTTTTACAGACATAAACTAGACATATAAATCTACAACTTTCATGTTTTGAATTTCCTTAAATTCTGTTTCTATCATGGTCAAATAATTTGTTGAAATTCGGCTTGTTCTGTTAGCCTATCTGATTCCGACAGCCTGACCTGCGGCCATTATTCCGGCCATAACTTCTGTTTTATAGGTCCAAATAAGGAAAATCCGCTCTCTATTTTTAGCTAAGACATATACCCACAACTTTCATTCTTATGACTTTCCCAAAATCCATCCCTAACATGTTCAAAACTCTATTTGAATCCAACCCTAAAAATCTGCCAGATTTCAGTTTTCAGCTTTTCTTCAAGTTATTTATTAACATACAAGCTCCATATAATCAACTAATCATTTTATCCTAATTATATAATCATTCCCCTCAAGAGCCCTAGAAATTTCAGAATTTACTTCCTATTTAATCCCTAAAATAATAATCAATTGAAGAAATTAGAAGAAGATATAGCTTACTCACCTTGAAATTAGTCTTTCTCCTAGATATTTTAGCTAGGATTTGCCAAAAATCCAACCCCTTTTTGTGCTAGGTGGGCCGGCCACCATGGAGAGAAGAAAGAAACATTTTTGTTCTTCTAAATGATGGGTTTGGCTAATTTTCTACTTTATATATTTTCTAAATGTCAAATTTAATTAGATTTAATTTTCCTTTTAATTCCACCTCCTTAAATCAATGATTAGGATTTATCCAAATCATTTTAATCCAATGGCTTCTCTTCATCCACTTGTCACTTTCTTATACCTTCTTTACTCTTAGTCCCTCCAACTTTTAATTTTTATCAATTTGCCCCCTTCATTTAATAAATTATTTCAATTGAGTCCTTTTGACGTCTTCACATAACCTAGCTGTCATCCGTCATTAATAACTTTTTGCATACTAGTCCAAATTCAATAATTCTTGTGCCAAATAAACCTAGACACCTAAATATATGTTATATTAAAATTTCAGGTCAATCCGAGTTATAGATAATATTTGGCATTGTTTTCCGTCGGGTCCCATCGCACTACCTTGCGCAGCTTGCGCACCGTCTGCTAATTTTCTCATAACTTTGTCTATATATATCCAAATTAGGCAGTTCTTGTTTCTACGTTTAACTAACATATAAAGGAACAACTTTTATGTTTTACACTTCTAAAAATTAGGTCATCTTGGGTTTTGAAATTCAGATTAAATCCATAGGTTCTACGCGAGTCAAGATTTCGTGTTTCATCGGAATTCTCCGCACATGTAATTCTGGAAACTACTGTAATTTCACCGTTATGATCTATTTAACCTCAAAACCTTATATTTAATATATTTTCAAGGTTTAATACCATTTTTGGAGAACTTTCATTTTAGTCCTTATCTTTCTCAGAATTTACCAAAATGCACCTTATGTAAAATTCGTTATATCTTTTTATACGTGCGTTTTCTGAAAATTTCGTTACGCGTCGTTGCGACTAGTAAACTTCATAGATTTCATATTTAACATCCGTTATGGGCACAACTAAGACCTTATGAAACTTTTCGGTAAATTCCATTTAGGTCCATAACCTTTTCCATAATGCCCGACGGGTCCTGCTGAGCTCCGTTGGCGTACTTTTGCCTTCCGGATGTGATCAGCACCCGTCTTATATCTTACTGTAGTTTTTATTACCAAACTGTCGTATTTAGGGTTTACTTCCCTCAGAGGTCACCCATCCTAGTTTGTACTGTAACTTGAGCACGTTTAACTTCGGAGGTTCGGCGAATTTCTCTGCGATCCTTCCGAGTCTACGCGCTCGGACTGCACCATCAGAATATACAGTTGTCAAATACTATACCTATACTCGATTTCCACATTCCTCTGTTTACGATCTGTATATAATTTACGTTTTTCTTCATTCCTTCCTTATACTTGCTTTTTGTTTATTATTGATTTACTCTTTATTTATCTTACTTATAACTGGTTTACTTTTCGTTTACAATAGTTTACTATGTTTATAATTAGCTTACTTATTATTTACTACTTGTTTACTATGTTCATAACTTATTGATTCATAGTTTACAACTTGTTTACTGAACTTATAATTCATTTATTTTCCTTTTACAAAGGGTTTCCTTCCTTAATATTTCCTATTATGAACTCCTTCTACCTTTCTTTCCGTAGACAATTCAGCATTTTAGACATTACAGATTTCGGGGCATTACAGATTGCAATTTCTCATGAGAAGCCTAAAATTTCAGCACTGTGCACCAGTTAGTATTTCGGCCATAACTTTTGATTTACAAGTCCAAATGAGGTGATTCAAATGGCTATGAAAGATAACATCTGGGGCTACAAAAAAGTCTTCTGCCACAATTCCAAAAAATGATTAGGTGTCGCGCTTGCAACGGTTATGCAGAAAATAGAAGACTTTGTTTCGATCATGACGTTTTTATCACGCTCGTGACAGATGTTGCACTCGGGACAAAAACATGATTTTTGGACATAATGGATATTTTTCAAACCTGTCAATAGGTCGCGACTAGGACACTTGTCGCATACATGACAACTATAGAAAGATGGAATAAACTTCAATTTTATAGAGCAACGGCTATATTCTTCAAGATGGGAATAAATACCCTTTCATATAGCCTTTTTGAAGGTTGAATCAACTATTAGAACATTAAGCTTCATTCGTACAACCATCTTTTCATCCTTCACTCTTATTTAACCAAAAATGTATTAAGTTGTAAGAGTTTGTCGAGTGAGCTATAAACTCAACATGTTTGTGATGAGTGATAAGTTTTAGAATAAGCTTGTAAAACTCTAGGTTGTTGTAAAGTTGGGGTTATCTTAGAAAACCTTATTTGTAAAGGTTAAAGCGTGAGCCTTGTGAAACACTTAGTTTGGAGTAAGCTTTAAATTCTAAGTTTGAGGTGAACTTACAAAACCTCATTATATTCTTATTAAAGAAAAGTGGACCCTAATTCTTGAGGGCAGTGGAGAAGTGGACGTAGGCTTGAATTTTAGCCGAACCACTATAAATCCCTTTCCTTTCTCTTCAAATCCACGTAGGACTTCTGACGATCTGAGACTTCTTTCAATCTAGCTTGAATGATCTTAACTTTCTTCTCCGTATCTCTCACCAAATCCGGACCAATCATCTTGTACTCACTAAGCTCCGTCCAACATACTGGAGTGTGACATTTTCTACCATATAGTGTTTCATAAGGAGCCATCTTGATGCTTGACTGATAACTGTTGTTGTAGGCAAATTTTGCTAATGGAATGTACTTATCCCAGGTTCCCTCAAACTCTATTACACAAGCTCGAAGCATGTCTTCTAAAATCTGCATTACCCTTTTCGATTGCCCGTCTGTCTAAGTGATATGCGTCCGAGCGACTACGATACAGACCGTTAGGCAAGTGCACCTATCGTTCCGTAGCATAGCTACTGGAGTACCGAGTGTCGTATCCCATAGGGACTAATGAGTACTAGTACTAACTCTCCTCTTATTATCTAGCCGGCAATTCAAGCAATTGATTTAAATAATTAAAAATAACAAATGAACGAAAGAATAGACAACAGTAAGTTCACGTCGGAAAGCGAAAGAATCAAACAAAGATGCAAGTTGATGTCTAAAATTTGAATCCCCTAACACGTTCAATTAATTGATTATTATTGACG
Organism: Croton laevigatus; assembly: GCA_949640765.1. Lineage (NCBI taxonomy): Eukaryota > Viridiplantae > Streptophyta > Magnoliopsida > Malpighiales > Euphorbiaceae > Croton > Croton laevigatus. The sequence continues at coordinate 10,907 of CATIWJ010185754.1, forward strand.
CTAGAATGTAGGAACTCATGAATTATGTTAACCACTCTTGCGAGCTATTTTAAGCCTAATTCTAGGTTGATTAATTGAACTCTCGTTCTAATTTAAACCCCTAATCTTGCATTATTCGTTTTATGAGTTCCTAGTATTGAATTTGACTCCAATTCAGAGGATTTATGTCGACCTATCTCTAGGTTTGCATACAACTCCTTTTGATTGTGAGTGATCAATTCACAAGTGGTTTTCTTAAACTCACAATGTAAAAACATACATGAATTTGAAAGCTAACAGAAACCAATTCAAGACAATATTTATCATAATTATCTCAACGTAATAATAATTAAAATTAATCAAATGAATTATACACAAAAGTCAACCCCATGGTTCATCCCCAAAATCCAGACACACGAAAATTTAGCTCTCAATTAACATTGCAGTATCAACAGAAACAATGAAGTAGAAGAGAAAGAATAATAATCAATTCACCTAAACCAAACAAATCTCAGAAATAATTCACAATGTGCATCTCAAAATCCAATTACAAACAATAGTCCATTCATCAATATCACAGCAATTTCAACAGAATTAAACAAAAAGGACAGAAAATTAGAAGCAAAAATATATTGAACTCTGCCTTGAAAATTGCTAAGATGCCACTATTCCAGTTACTCTCTGGCTCTCTTCATTACCTCTATAATATGTTAAAAATAGTGATTTGCTTCTTCAATCGTCCAACTCTACTTCTGATTTCTGGGTGAAAAGATGGTCCCTGTGTAATGTTCTTCGACCTCTTTCAATCGCCTCTGCTTTTCAGTTTCATATTCATTTCGCCTTGAACTCTCTGGTTTCTTATCTCTTCGTCAATGATGTGCTGCTGCTTGCCGGAGCTGAACACCGGGACCTGACCCTTCTGTTGCTTCTTTATCATTCGTGGGTCCTTAGTCCAGCTCCTCTGTTCTCGTCGTCCCTTTTTCTCTCTGTGTTTCTTCGGTCTCCCTCTCTAGTTTTAGTCTCTCTCTCTACTGTCTCCTCTCTCGATCTGTGTCTTTTTTTTTGTAATTCTTTTGATCTCCTTTTTTTACTGTCAATTTCAAAATTCAAAATCCCAAACCGAGTCCCTCAAGAATCTGATTTCAAATTCAAATCCACCTTCAAATCAATCATCAAATCTGCTTATTAGCTCCTTCGTCAGAATCGTCGAGAATCATGGCCCAAAAAATTACCGAAAATCCTCTTAAATCCCATCGCGTTTTCTGTCTTCGTCAAATCCATCTCCACCAGAACGTGTCTTTCAAAACGCAGCATGCAAGTTGATAAGAGTGCAACTAAACACAACACTTCAAGCTAAACGGTATGTAACATTGCCAGTGAAACAAGAGGCCAAAACGCAGCTTTTTCTCCAAAACGCGAGATGCTTTGTGTTTTATGCACAATTACCATTTCAGTGGCTGTATTTTTACATAGCCAAAACTAAACCACCCAAAATGCTGCCAAACCTCATTTCAGACCAAAATTTTTCATTTTGATGCCTAAAAACCCTTGAACTTCCAAATTCTTACAAAATACTCATTTTTATGTCATTAATGCCCCAATTCCGTTCCTTTTCACAATAATGCACGACTATGACCTATTAAATAAAAATACATAAAATAAGTGCTTTAATAATAAATTAATCCCTAATTAAGACCAAAATTAAATAATAATTTCATATAAAATTATATAGCACTCAAGCACTTATCACTAAGGATGAAATGTTATACCGAACTATAGCTTTGTTCCTAAAGCTTCTTGTAATCTTTCCTAAAACTTTGATGTAAACCTTAGATCCTGATCTGAAATGATGGACAGTGGTACCCCATGTAACCGAACTATCTTTCTGACATAGATTTCTACTAGCTTGTCCAGTGAGTAGTCCATACGTATGGCAAGAAGTGAGCAGGCTTGGTTACTTTATCCACCACTACCCACACCACATCGTGTTTGCTTCGAGTCATAAGGAAACCCGAAACAAAATCCATGGTTACCTGATCCCATTTCCATGCTGGTATGTTGATGGGTTGTAGTAATCCTGACGGCAGTTGATGATTCGCTTTCACTTTCTGACAGTTCAAACACTTTGACACATAGCTGATAATATCTCTTTTCATTCCCGACCACTAGTAATCCTTCTTCAAATCTAAGTGCATTTTGGTGCTTTACGGGTGCATAGCGAATGAACTGATATGAGCTTCTCTCATGGCTGCTTCTTTCATGTTGCCCGGGCCTGGAACTACTTTTTGGTTCCCAAGATACAACATTCCCTCTGACAAAACCCGATACTTCTCTATTTTCCTATCTTAAACTTGTTTCATCCACCCTTGCACTTGTGGATCTTTCTATTGAGTTTCGCTTATTTCTTGCAATAGCATAGGTTTGGCTTGTATCTCTGTTAAACAAGCATTTTTATTCTCTGATAACACTTGTACCCTCATTGCCTTCAAGGCTTGTATCATTTTCATGTTAAGAGCATCCGCTACGACATTAGCCTTTCCCGGATGGTAATTGATCATAAAATCAAAGTCTTCCAACAACTAAACCCATCTTTTTTGGCGCAAATTGAGGTCCTTCTACCATGGAAGATATTTCAAACTCTTGTGATCCGTAAAGACTTGACATTTTTGCCCATACAAGTAATGCCTCAACGTCTTGAATGCCAGCATTATAGCTGCTAACTTTAAATCATACATTGGGTAATTCTTCTCATGAGGCTTCAACTGTCATGAAGCATAAGCCACTACCTTTCCTACTTGCATCAACAAGCATCCCAAACTAATGTGTGATGCATCACTATAAATAGCGTACTCTTTTTCAGATACTGGCTGATTAAGAACTGGAGCGTTGGTCAATTTCTCCTTCAAAACCTTAAAGTTTATCTAACAAGCATCATTCCACTAAAACTTAACATCTTTCTGAAGCAACTTAGTCATTGGAGCAGTTATTATGAAAAGCCCTTTACAAATCTTTGATAGTACCCAGATAATCCTAAGAAACTCCTCACTTCAGTCACCGATCTCAAAAGCTTCCATTCCAATATAGCTTTTATCTTCCTTGGATCGACTCGAATACCTTCCACTGACACTATGTGTCCTAGGAAGATCACCTTCTTCAGCCAAATCTCACACTTACTGAGTTTAGCGAACAACTGCATTTCTCTTAAGTTTTATAAAACTATGCGAAGATGATACTCATGCTCCTTCTCATCCTTCGAGTATACTAGGATGTCGTCGATGAAAACCACCATGAACTAATCAAAATACTGATGGAAAATCTGGTTCATCAGATCCATGAACAACGCTGAGGCATTCATTAACCCGAATGGCATTACAAGGAATTTGTAATGACCGTAACAAGTACGAAATGCCGTCTTAGTTCCTCCCTAACTCATAATACCCTAACTGCAAATCAATCTTTGAAAACACCCCGTGTCACATCCCGTTTTTTTCAATTAGTTGATAATTTATGAGTTGTTATAACTAATAGGGTCTTTGTAGGAGTTTCGGGTCCTGAGGCGTAGGAGCGTCGGAGTCGACCTCTGAATTTGTGTTAACATCAAGATACGATAAAGTATGGAAAATAATAATAATAATAATAATAACAGTTGAGATTAGTTGAGCTAAATTATAATATTGAACCCTAAAGTTTAGTGTTTTAGATTGGGCCATTTATAAGATTAGTAGAGTTTGGATATAAAATTTAGTGGGCTAAATAAATGGTGGGCCTTAGGAGAATGAAAGAAAGATGAGATTAGAGAAAAGAGATTTGGGTTGAAAATAAAGTTGGGCCTAATATTGAAAATAGGTCTTGAGAAGAGAATAGATGAACTATTCAATAAAGAAAGGAAGAGTGAGAGTTGGGCTAGAGCCCAAAATCCACACAAACCCTAGCCCAAACCCATCACCATAGTATATAAGGGATAGAAAGTGTGTAGAACACAGCCATATTCTCTTCATTTTCTCCTTCTTGCCGCCCTATCTTATTTTCTCCCTCTCTCCATCCTTTTCTCTCCATTTTCTTCATCTTCACCATATTTCCTTTTCACCTAAAGCCTTAGTAAGTTGAAGAAGGTCATTTCAAGCTTAAATAAGTTCAAGGAAGGAAGTAAAAGTTTAAATAAGGTAAGGATTTCTTAACCCTCATTTTGTTTTA